>JBANCY010000564.1:0-27142 GCA_037040045.1 Phorticella flavipennis | reverse complement strand
GACAGACAGATAGACAGACAGATAGACAGACAGATAGACAGACAGATAGACAGACAGATAGACAGACAGATAGACATTCAAGTGGACCCTCTTTCATCTACCCAAATGGACAGTTAGACAAATGCATAAAAAACGCTAGAAAAGCCGCCATGTTAAGCCCGCAGAGACACCCGGACACACACACACAGACAACAGACATATAGACGGACCGGGGAGTCCCTTTCAAATCGGCTTATCTGGGCCAATCCATCATGCACAAATAATTAAACTTTACGAAATGTTTTAATTAATTTCCCTCTAAAACGCTTTGGTTTGTCGTCCTTCCACAGCCCATTTGATTTGTTTGACTTTTGTGCCATTTTTCATTTAGCTATAAAATTATACAAATTTATTATGTCTAGCTCTCACCCTGCCTCTCTCTTCCCCGTCTCCCCGAACTGGTTTATATAGTCAAGTTTGGGCTCGTTTTCGCAGTAATAATTACAATTTTTGGTGTAATTAAATGAAATTGTAATGACAACAATCCGAAATCCTAAACAATCTTCCGGTTCTTTTGAGGCAATCAACTTTTTTGGCACTTGAAACCTCTTCAAACACTCATTTCCTGACTGTCTGCCCGACTTGCCCGGGATTGGCATATATATTTATTAATAAACTCACTTAAAAAATGGAAATAATGTTGGCCATTTCTCAACTCAAATTTGGCCCAGAGAACAAAAAAGAAAAGATAAGGAAAGAAGTGAAGAGCGAAACTTATGCAAGATGATTAAGAAATGTTTCAGTATCTCATAAAGACATTGTTGAGCCGGAAGAGCTGGCTTTGCGCTTGACTTGGTTTCTGTGTGGTTTTTTCCGGAGGGGGTCCTCGAATCTGGCATGAGGTGGGCGCCCTCTATGGTATGCGTCATCATCTGAAGCTATTATTTTGGGGTCGCATTGAAATTTATGTAAAGATGCGTGCATTAAGACTAAAGGTGTTATGGATGTTATGGACTAGCTTATACAACAACAACAGGTATACATATATAGAAAATATATATAATAATGCAAGTTCCGTCAAGGAGAATTGTTTTGAAATCTTGCATAAATTGTTTGGGCTCATAAAAGTACGGGGTGTGTTCAAAAGGGTGACTTTGTATTTTTAGGAAAAACTATATAATATATAATGTTGTCCCCTTCAAAGTAATCTCCCTTTGTTACCATTCACTTATGCCAATGATTTTTTTAATCCTTAAAGCACTTTGCGCTATAACCTTAAGATCTTCCAGCGATGCCGTCTTTAGCTTTAGCTCTTCAATCGTTGCAATTCTTTGTCCTTTCATAGGTCTCTTTAGTTTTGGTAAAAGAATAGTCACATGGGACCAAATCTGGTAAATATGGTGTCTGAGGCATGACTGTGGTGTTTTTCCACAATTCCGGAAGTTTTCTTCGCTTAATTTTATTTTTATACCCTGATCCTAATTGAAAATTGGTATAAAGGGTATAATAAGTTTGTGCAAATGTATGTAACAGGCAGAAGGAGGCGTGGTAGACCTCATAAAGTATATATATTCTTGATCAGTGTCAATAACCGAGTCGATTTAGCTCTGTCCGTCTGTTTGTCCGTCCGCTTAAACTTCCAAGGAAGATCCGTATATACCATACGCAGATCAAGTTTACTTTAAATTTTGGATGTCACGACCCCTTTGCCCGATTATCGATAAATTTTCGATAAAATGTCCATAACTTTGGCATTTATAGAGCTATCAACATGAAATTCGGTATGTAGAATCATATTTCATTTCCCCAAATAGATAGGATTGTTATGGCCATACAATGAATAATAATAATAATAATAAATCGCCTAGCACGAAAAACACTTATAGCCCTTACGCCTCTCACAATCAAACCAAAAATGCTATACACTTGAAACTTGGTACAGATGTTCGGGAAGAATGGACCAACATAACAAACCCAATTAATCGATAATCGAAAATACGTTGCCCGCGAAATTTGTAAATTCAAATCACTTCTTGAACACACCTCGCATGCAATAAAAATCTGAACAAACAGGCGCCAAATCTAGTCGTTGCCCAGCCCCGCCCCAAGGCGGCCATCAGCAGCCCAGCCGCCCTCACCTGTCGCCTGTCGCTGCCCTCACCTGTCCCCCCCGCCTGCTTGGCCTTGCCAATATGCTTGTCGAAATTGCGACACGCGCCAAAAACTTTAATAAACTATGCAAAATAATGGCGGAGGCCGAGAAGATGGCGCTTTAAGTGCGCCACAGTCACGCCCCCATTTCGGGCGGGGGCGGCGGGCTTTAGTGAAGCTGCAAAGCTTTTAATTAAAGCATTTGCATTTTATAGCAGACACACATCCGTTAGGGCCAAACCCTACAACCTGCCACCTGCCACATGCCGCCTGCCCCCGCCAGCGTCACCCAGCTGCCGCACACAACACCCTGCCACCTGTCTCTGTGTGTGTGTGCGGGGGTGTGCGGAGGTGTGCGGGTGTTTTGGCCACAAGCGCGCCGCAAGTTATGCAACAAAAATGCGAAATCCACCTCCGTGCGCCATGTCGCTGCATACCGTGTGCGGCAGTCAAGTGATTTCCTTCCGTCCCCCCAACACCCCAACACCCTCTGCCCCTCCCCCCCACCCCTGGGCTTATACCCAGCAAAAGTTTTGGGCGTGGACGCCAGCAAAATAAATACTTTGGGGCATATCGCATAAGCAGGGGCAACAAATTGCGGCATTAAACGCCTTGCAACAATTGTTGCTGCCGCCGCAAACCGAAAAAAATGAAAGGCGAAAAAAATGCGTGGTATTAACTAGTCGCGCCATTTTATGCTCCGCACATACTTATACATTTTTTCATTCGATTTTTTCTCGCTTTTCTGCCACATTCGCTGGCAACGTGCGCTTTTGTGTTTTAATTGATTTTGCTTCCATGTGTTGCCACATGTGTGTGTAGGTGTGGGTGTGTGTACAGGGTGTGTGTGTGTGTGTGTGTGTGTGTGTACAGGGTGTAAGTGTGCTAATTTTATGATTTGAATAGTTGAACAAGTGTGTGTGTGTGTGTGTGTGTGCAATTAAGTGAAAAGTGCACACAGCAATGAAGTAGCGGAAATTGCAATTGTATTTGCTCAACGTGTTGTAAGAGAACTGTGGGAGGGCTAAGCCCGGCCCAGCCAGGGGTGGGCTGACAGACAGACAGAGAGATAGACCGATAGGCGAACTGACAGTCAGGACAAACATACAGCAGAGGGGTTGGTTGAGCTTGAGAACAAAAGCGAAATAACTTCTGATAAGCTGTTGCTCATCAAGTGTATTGCGATGATAATGCAGACTGGCAGCTGCGAGGTGTGTTCGAGCAGTTAGCCAAAGTTTTAAGCAGTTGAATGGAGTTCACTTGCCTAGCACAAAGTGAAACAACTGTCTTTTGCTTGTACTCTATGAATGGGTTCAAACTGAAACTGAAACTGAAACTGAAACTGCTTTACGGATAACCTCAGTCAATCGTCGTGTATAACTTATAGTATACCCACAGGGAGTACAGAGTTATAGTTAGTTACTTAGAGTGTATTGAGGAGAAGCAACACGTTTGAGGAAATCGGGATAAGTAGCATCTGTGCATAGGATAGGATAACCGTGTCTCTAGAACTTCTGCTGCTCTCTTGAGCAGCCCTACTGGGACACCGAAAGAGGTACATAGACACGCCTGTGTACCTGAACCTAGATTCTATGAGTGCCAAGTTCATCCAAGACTCAATAAGTACTCGAAAAGGCTATTCAAATGCACAGAAAAGTGCCATTAAGGGTTCCAAGATCTATATAAGGTCCCAGCTCTATCTACCTCGGCCATGTTCAACTCATGGGACAAAGGGAGATCAAGATCTAATGTAAAGTACCGCGAGAAGCAGACATCTTACCTAGTAAAACCTAATCTTCCTCAAACATGGAACAAAAGGGGTGCCTATCTGCCGGAACCTAGACGCTGTAAGCTCTAACTGCATTGAAGACTCAAATAGTGAATAGAAAAGTATCATTAAAGGTCTCAAAATCTGATGTATGTAAAGTAGCATGAGAGATACCTAATCTTTACCGATCATGAGACAAAGCGCCTAAATAGACTGTGCGAACTCTTACTCCATTGAATTACAGAGGGTAGAAAAGGTCTATGTAAGGTCCTGCAAGGGACCCAACAAACCCATCCAAACCTAACCCTACCCCTGCCATTGTCAACTTTTGTTCATCTTCACAAATTTGCCTTAAACTTGTTGTTTAGCAAACAAAATCATAAGCAATTTTCAGCTTACTTTTCGAGCCACCCTCGTTGCCATCTAATATAATGTGCACAAAAAGCGTGACAAAGCGAATATACAGAATGAATGAATGAATGAATGAAAAGAATGAAAGAACAATCAATATCGGTTGAAGCGACAAAAACATTGATGAAGTGTTCTGATTGAGGCTGAATGCATTTCATTGCTGATGTTTCTGAAGTTCGGAAAATTTTCGAGACACTATTAATCATGGCATCAGCGAGAGATTGTGAGGGACTTTGATTTTCTTTTCCTTCCTTTTCTCTTGTTTTTTCAAGTCGGAGCTAAACAAACTTGTGACATTTACACTGGATGGACCAAAAGTCGATAATACTAAACAAATTTTAGGGATTTTTAAGCAAACATTGATCGATTTACTGCTTAAGCCATTTTATGGGGAAAAAATGAAATAGTTTTTTTTGAGGGCCACAAAACCAGCAGAAAGTCACGAAATTCCTTGTTTGAACATGATTCAAAGGACTTGACTAGCTTTGGCAGCAACAGCTGAATTTAGTTGGATTATTTTAGGTATATATTTTTGATAGATTTTCAGGAGCTTTAAGTATATTATAAGGGGCATTGGAGGACCTTGAAGGCGTGACCCTCCTGGAAATCTAGGTTGTGGCGTCCACCCGCGTAAAAGAAGTTCTTTAGTGAAGGAAGCAGAAATAAAGGATAAGAGTGCTTCAGGCTTTGACCCGATAGGGTTGTTATGGCCATAAAATAATAATAAACCATATTAAGAGACCTAGATTTGATTCATTGATTTGATTACGCCAAATATTGACTTGATTATGTTGATTGAAGTTGAAGCTGAAATTGTGGTATTATAGAAATATTTTCTGATTTCTAGACTGTTTTTTTTTGGGTATGTTATTATAACATGCTTAGACTTAGGTATCTTTTCATAAAGTTTGATATTTTTATGGCAATAAATTTGTAATATAATTTTGGTGTATTCTGGGAAAATATTTTTTTATTTTTTTTTCTTCAACAATTTCGAAACCGATTAAACAGCATTTGCTTGCTGTCTGTCGACGTTCCAGCCTTATAGTTATTATTTATGGCAAAAATAGTTTATACCATCTTAAAAAATATAGATTTTAATTTGTTTAAACTCTGTTTTATATGAAAAATGTGCTTAAATTTGTTGCAAAAATGTATTTTTTGCATCTGTTGAAAAGTCTTCTTTCAGCTTCAGTTTTGCAACAAATGCTCTTAAGCCACTTACCTCATAAAGATGGTGCCTTTTATTTTAAGAAATGTCAATTAAATTTATTAAAATATTTATAATACTTCAATTGCTTACGTAATTAGCAACAATTAGTGCAATTATTGCATTTGTTTGTTCTATATAAATTTGCTAATGGTTTCTCCTTCTTTTTTGTTGTTTAATCAAATTCCATACAACACTTTGAACAATTTCCGTATCTTCCGTAAGATATCGAGATATATCTGCCTCTGTCACTGTTTCCGTCTCTGTCACTGTCACTGTTACTGTCTCTGTCACTGTTTCTGTCTATTATTCGCATTTTTGTCATGTAAATTGCCACAGCCTAAAAGTAGGCAATGCAAATTTGCCACACATGACAGAGGCATGCGAATTGCTGCTGCATGTGGCAGGCTGTGTCTGTATGGGTGTGTGTATGGCTGGGTGTGTATGTGTGTATCTGTGTGTGTTGTATGCATATTTAAGTAAAGCAAAGACATCTGCAGGGCCAGGAGCTGCCGCTGCCGCTGCTTCTGTCATCGCCTCTGTTGACTGATTGACTAGGTTCAGCCCGGTAGACGCTAACTGTCGACTTGTTGTTTGTTGTACTCATTTCTAGCTGTATCATTTCTATAGTATCATCATAAACACACACACACACACACACACACACACACACACACACACACCTCAACACACACCTGAACACACGTGCAGAGCTCTCGATGCTCGCGTCTAACTTAATTGCAACTGTCTGACACTGTGTGTGTGTGCCGCGTGTGTTTATGCATATATCTGATATGCAAATATTGTGGTATCACTATATATATATATACACACACACACACACACATAAATTACCTGCTTTTTGTTCAGTCCTTGCCACACTTTGCCCAGTGGCAACAATTAACAATTTTCTATTATATTTTCTTAACATCAAATTTAAAGTTATTTTCCATCAGAAAAAATATTCAATAAATATTTAAAATATTGTTTTATTTTTTTTCGTAAAATACTTAAATTTTTTATCACATATTTTGTGTGTTTTTTACATACAATAAATAATTTGCATAAATCTTTTTTCGCAGCCCCCGGGAAATATTTGTGCTTTTTTGCTGTAATATTTTTTTACAGCAAAATAAAGGGAAATTAATTTCAATTTGTTATTTTTTTATAAATTCAGATTAAATTAATTTTCATATAGTATATTTTTTCTAGTATTAGTCTATCGTCTACAGTTTACCGTCTACCCGAACAACAACTTAAACTTAAGATTCTAGATTATTTAGCAATAATTTTTATAGTTCTATTTTTATGTACTTAATACACCTCAGGTTTCACATTAGATTTCGATGATATCTCAAAGGGTAATAAGAGATATTTGCATGATTATAAAATATTTGATATTCGCTTAAACATTATAAAGACTGAATTATGCCTAAGTATTAGGGGGCCTTGGTGCACCCGCGGATAGCGCACTGTTCCACCAAATAAGAGGTGCGAGTTCGAGTCCCGCTCATGTCGATAGGCATGACCCTCCCAGGAGAAACTAGGTTGTGGCGTAGGATTTGAAATTTACACACGAAAAAGAAAATTTCCTCAGTAACAAAGGCAAATAGTGCATCAGGCTGTGACCCGATGGGGTTGTTATGGCCATATAATAATAATAATCAGGGGGTTAAATAAGCAAGTGCTGGTTGTATAACAGATGTCGCTACTTGTTTGGGGTATACCGGTGTTTCATCTACATTTTGGAGTGTCATAATTAGGGTTTACTTCTCAATATCTGTGATTTCCCTGAAGTGAAAACAACATTCTTTATATGTGCTTCGAAAATGGTAATTTTGTGAAGAATAATGTGTTCTTCTAAGGATTACTACAATAGGAAGAAAAAGGCTTCCGAAAGTCAACGTATTTTGGTGGAAGTGCATTACGATAATCCCAAACGTCGGGCATCGTATGTTGTGTATAATGAGCTGTCGAAATCGAACGAGACTATCATGTGGCGACGAGAATTGATGCGTTTTAGCCAGGCATTGCTAGAAAAACGTCCGCAATTTTCGGATAGACGTGTCGTAATTGGTAGCACATCATTTGGAAGTCCTACGTCAGCTATTGTATAGCCCAGACATTGTTCCATCTGGCCGACCAGCACTTATACAATGATGATGAATGGATGGATTCATGGATAATATAAAAATGGCTAGAAATGCGAGATTTGCAAGAAAGATGGCTGAAAGTAGTGCCTAGCGAAGGACAATTCTTTGAAGCGTAAATATGTAACCAGTTTTCCAGAAATTCCATCATGCGGCATGCTTATAAAGTGTGAAATATACCGAATTGCTTTGAGTTTGGGAAATTAATGGAAAACCCCAGAGTTGGGACAATTTTCAGCAAATTTTTGGCCATTTGGCGACAATTAAACGCTTTCCTCGGATGGCAGCTTAAAGCAGTTTCGTGTTGGCATTAAAACAAATGAAATGCATTCAATTTCGGTGGCAGCAGCAGCCGCGGCCAGGTGCAAGTGGCAAGTGGCAAGTGGCAGCTTGGCACTTGCTGCCGGGGAGGGATGTGTGGCATGCGGCATGTGGCAAGCGGCATGTTGTGTCTTCTGCGCTTGTAGCTCATAATTTTTGCTGCCATTTTGTCGTTAACCAACACACACAACACACAACACATACACACACAGAACACACATACAACACACACACAACACACACATGGACACACCTCAGCACGCGTGGCACAACAACAATTTATGCAACACATTTGCTTAATTTATATTTATAACTTTTGCGCACACAAACGCCTTGTAAACTCTGCTCGGCTTACACGCCCCTTACGCCCATTGAGCCCTGCCACGCCCCGTAGCACCACTAAGTCTGTTGTGTATATGTGTGTGTATCTGTGTGTGTGTTTGTTCGTTTTTGTCTCAAACATTTGCATAATCGCTGCCAATGAGCGCATGCAACTGGCAAACCGGGTGACTCTCCCTTGGGAAATACCACGATTTCCCTTTTAGTTTTTCTCTTTTTTGTAGCTTTTCTTTGTTTATTTTCCTTTCTTTTTTTGCAATTCCCCTGCTTTTATAATTGCAGCTGCTTTGCATATAATTTAAACGGCGACTGCATTAACTTTGTCATCGACGACTCAAACAATCCCTCGTTTTTAGTGCATTTTTATGTTTGCCAAACCATTCGTTGGGTTGGGTTGCGTTGGATTGGGTTTGGTTCTTCCAAAGGGAAATTCTTTATATATGATATGCCAATTGCAGCCATGACAACTACAATCCATCTATTTTCATTATCAAGTTATCAACTTGCTTAATTGGCATGTGTTAATTGGCCACGTTAACTGGAAAGCGGAGAGTGGAAAGTGTTGGCAGGCTTTAAAAACTGAAGTTTTTTCTGGAATTTTTCCACAGTGACAGTGTGCGAGGGCTGTCTGAAAAGTTATTGAAACAAGCATGAATTTGTCAAAAGTTTAATATTATTGTATTAAGTTAGCTTTTAATGTCCATTTAGCATAGTTTTTGGACATATCGATAGAATAGTTATTGTTAAAGGATCGTTTGAATGGGAAAAATTCATTAATATTCTGATTGATTTCATTTAGTTTTTACTTAATTTAAAGTTGAATTTGAGGAACCCAAATTTACCGAAAATAAAGAACCTCTTCTAACCATTATTATCATTTTGAACTGAAAAATGACGTTTACTTCATGGAGGGGGCATTGAGGTGGGCGCAACTTAAGGCGAAGTGTCTGGAGTGGGAATGGGACCATGTTAAATAAGAAGAATACTAAAGGTTGGTAAAAATTGTTAAGGGGCCTCGGTGGACCAGTGGATAGCGCACTGTTCCGCCAAACAAGCGGTGGGAGTTCGAGTCCCGCTCATGTCCCTAGAAATACTAGGTTGTGGCGTAGGATTCGAAATCCATCCATGTTAAAAAAAAGTTCTTCAGCGAAAGAAGTAGAAATAAAGGAAAATACTGCTTCAGCCTTTGTCCCGATAGGTTTGTTATGGTCATATAATATTGAAAATAATTGTTTCCTCAGAAGTCCTGACAAATCTGCTCCAGATTTATGTATAAAAGTTCAAGAACTGAACCTGAAACATTGCCATAAATCCTTATATGTCGAGTTATATCTCAGTTATAACATTTTCCTTGGAAAAATGTTAAATTTTTTTTAAATTTGATGAAAGTTTTTAAAAAAAATTTAGCAAAAATTGAAAGTCGGAAAATTTTCTATAAAATACTGCATTGTAGAGAAAACATTGCATATCACCAAAAGCATAAAAACTTGATAGTTGTAACGCCGTATGATTGAAGATGATAAGTTTTATGTACAGAACATTTCGATTAATTGAACAAATTTGTATAGTGATGGAACTGGACCTTCCGGAACCTTTACCCAGAAGGCGTACAGAGCTCGTTCTCGACTTGTGCTGGGCCTGGAAACGGAGGCCCTTGCCCCATTCTACCACAGAGCTTTGCGGTCTAAACTTTACAAAATTTTGAGTATTAGTTGAAGACACGCTTAGATATGCCGTCTTCAGCCTGTAGAAACGGAAGCACATTAATAAATGTCAAAAATTTATGCCACATGCCACAAGGCATCACAAGGGGGGCTAATTAAGGCAAATTTATCATAATTTAAGGTCTAAATTAAATTGATTTCAGATTTACTTGGAATTTGTTTAGCTTAATGAGTGTTGTGTGGGTGTGTGGGAGTGTGTGTGTGTGTGGGTGTGTGGCAAGGGTTGTGCCGCAGACACACACTGGTTGTGGCAGGCAGCTACAATCCATTAGTCATTGCAACAAAGAAAAAAAGAAAGTGGGAGATGCGTGGGAGTTGTGGAGAAGGCGGGAGAAAGGGGTGGAAAGGGGAGAAAGTGGGAGACAGGGGTAGAAAGGGGGAGAGAGGTAGAAAGGGTTGGAAAAGTGTAGAAAGCGGGAGAAATGGGGGAAATGTGGATGCTTTTTCCACTTGAGACGGCAACTTCAAAATGCAATTGCCATTTGTTGTTGTTGCTGCTGTTGTTGTTGTTGTTGTTGTTGCTGTTGTTGTTGTTGGCTTTTAGCCGTTTGTTGTTTGAGCAATTTTTAATTTGCCTTTGGTTTTTCATTGCGATTTGCTCATTTTGGCCGAGGCTCTCATTAGTTGACGGGCCGCAACTCTAATGATGCAGAAGATGATGAAAGGGTCCAAACAATCTATATATATATGTATGTATGTACGTTACCTATATATATATATATACATATATATGTACATTGCATAAAATGTAATTACAACAAATTGCAGCTATGGACAGTGTCTGCCGCACACAACACAACAACTTGCCACAACTTTTCACAATTTCAACTTCAGTCGCAGGCAAACGGCAAAAGCAAACAGCCAAATCAAACATATATCTCCATGTTTGTATATATATTTCTATATACATATATATATATGTATATACATACAAATTTTTATACCCTGATCCCAATTGAAAATTGGTATGAAGGGTATATTAACGTTGTGCAAGTGTATGCAACAGGCAGAAGGAGGTGTGGCAGACCCCATAAAGTATATATATTCTTGATCAGTGTCAATAGCAAGTCGATTTAGCTCTGTCCATCAGTCTGTCTGTCTCTCTGTCCGTCTATCTGTCCGTCCGTCCATCTGTCTGTCCGTCCGTGTCAACGCATTCATTATCGAGATTATGAGAGCTAGAGACTTCAGACTTGGCATGTAGATCCGTGTATACAATACACATATCAAGTTCTAAGATACCAATGGTACCACGCCCCCTGCGCTCGATAATTGATAATTCGATTCGATTTTTGATAAAAATGACCATAACTTCGGTATTTACTAAGCTAACGGCTCCATATTTATAGGGTCATAATTGTCATAACTGTCGAATAGAGTTACTTTGATAAACCTCTGCATTTTCCCGGAAAGTGACGAAATGTGTATAGCAGCCACAAATTTTATGCAGGGGTCATGAAATTTTGGTATGTAGTTGCCCCTAGGCACCAGGCAGAAAGTGGCATCCACAGTTTGTTTCCATTCTTATGAAGTCCTCCCTGAACGCAAAAAATGCGTATAAATTCTACAATCCTTATGATAATGCTGTGAATTCCAAAATATATACGTATAACTATGTCATAAACCAAACCTAAAAATTTCAGAACAATCAGATTATAAACACCGAAGTTATAAGACCTAGAAGTAGCTGAAAACGGGCCAAAATGGAAAAGGTCAAAAATACATGATGTTACCTGGCGGCTAAACGCTTGTAGCTAGAGGCACGAAATTTGCCATGTGGGTTCAGGTTAGACATTGCGCCAAATTTAGTTTCTTGAATTTTAGATGCCACGTCTCCTTCCCTGAATATCAAAAAAAGTTGATAACAGGTGTAAATTTTAGATTAAAAAAAAGCTCTTCAACACACGTATTCTAGAATATAGTTCGAACCCACACTGAAAGTTTTAAGTTGATCGGATGAGAATCAGAGAAGTTATTCGGGAACAAGTGTTAAAAGTCAACTAAGGTGATGCAGCGCCGACTACACAAGCGATTCTGACTGTATTGCACCGTTGGGATAGGGTATCTTGTAGTCGAGCTCACTCGACTAGAGCTTTCTTGTTTTTATTTATTTTGTGGCCGCTTTTTTTTGTTGTACGTAAATAAACCACAAAGCGCAGTCATTGCCACTGTAAAACAGGCCCAACTCCAACCAGCCCCAACCGGCTCCAAGAGCTCCCCCCGCCCACGTAAACCCAATCTGCGAGACCAAAAGCAATGCAATACTCCGGGCCTGTGTCCCTGGCGTCTATCTGCCGGTTTTCCAGCATTTCCCCCCTATTTTCCCCATATTTTTTATTTATTTTTACAGTTTGTGTAGTGGACCTTTTGGATTTATGCGCCGCACTTGAATTTGCATTTGGCCACACGGCGCACAACAATCACAACAAATGCAGCCACAACAAAGCGAAAAATCCCAGAGAACCGGCCCCAGTACACCCACTCGAAATCCCCGATCTCCCGTACAATCCGACCACTCTTAGCCTTCATTAAGTACCACAGCCTTTATGTTCCATCTATAAATTGTACAAAAATTAAAGCCTGGCTCGTCTCGTCGGCGCACAGTGCGTATGATTAATATATATACCATATCCTACTATATATATCTATATATATTATGAATGCCACACAATATTTACACTTAATTTATTATAATAAGCAAACAGACACAACTCATAAAATGTCCTTTTCAGCATGTTGGTTAACCAAAAACCAATAATTCATTTTTCCCATTTTCCTCATTTTCCCCAAAAAGAATATAGAAAAAACCCCACGCCTTTTTGTTAACAATTCGAGCGCAAATTGGATTCGGATTCGAATTCGGTTTGAAAAAAAAAAAAATCAAAAAAACAAAATGGAGGCATGGCAAAATGTCTGCTCTTTAAATAGTCATTTGATGCGTACTCAATGAATCCGTCAAGCATCGAATTTGCCCCGATGAAACTGAAAATACTCGATTCCCGGCTCATTCGCTCGGCAAACTGATTGATATTCCCATGAAATCATTCTGGACCCAAATGAGCTTTGGTTCAAGTGGTGGATAAATTTGTTTTCTTTTTCCGCGTATGCTTAAAATTTGATGAGCTCAGCGAGGGTTGTCTTAATAATTCATTGCCTAATCGTCGTAGACCCCCAAAAGTTACATTCAGAATTGTCAGGAGGACAAATGAAATCGATTGAGCGATGTTTGAGCTATCTTTAGAAAACCTGGCATATAGTTTACTTTATTTATGCATTAGCACATTTGTTCGAACCGGTCGGATTGGCCCACTATATCATATAACTGTCTTATAACTATAAATCGTCTTCGCCCATAGTTCCCATGTTTTATTGGACTGAAAGCATACATACATCCAAGATTCGTCATTATCTACCGCTCCACTAAATTTTATAAGGATCGAACTACCATATCACATAGCTGCCATATAACCAAAAGTTTGATTTACCCATATTTCTTATGTTTTCAAACGTATCTTATCTGCTTTCATGATTCGTTATTAACAAGCGCCTTTCCAAATTTTATTACGATCGGACCACTATATCATAGAGCTGCCATATAAAAATAAATCGGTTTTGCCCATATTTCTCATGATTTCAAACGTATTTGACTGGGCGTTCACATACTCCCAAGATTCGTTATTGTCAACCGCTATCTACGAAAAGAGTATGAAATCTTCGTCGCACCGAAGAACCTTCCTTGTTTTTCTCTTTATCGTTAATATTTTTTCCCAAAATTTCATATTTGGCTTAGATGTTCTGTGTTTTAAGTCAGCGGTAACATCATATAACGAGAGATAGAGGTATTCTTGGGCATAATTATAACCTGCATCATGAAGATTTAACATGAACACCTTAAATACCAAATTTATGACTCCAAATGACTCCTGATTTCCTGATCAAAGCTGGAAATATGTATTGCAACCTTCTTATAAACTGGGTTTTTAAGCAGAAATCCACGTAGTATGGATCCATTTCAAATATTGATTTGGCAACTAATTACCCGACGGCTAATGATAATTAATTGTGGGAAGAGTCAGCTGATGCTATTATAATGTTTATTTTTAGAGGTCATTAAGTGCGAGTGAAAAACGACCTATGCAATTTGATTTGAGTTAAGGGAAAAGGGACATGATTTTCAAGGGGAATAAATAAAATATTAATAGACTGAAATCATTAGTCCTTTGGCCAAAGGCACGAATCTAAAAGGCAACCCGCGTAGAGAAACGAGCTACTGGCAATCAGCAAATAGAAGTTGGATTCGAAAAAGCTATATATCTGATATACCATACATATCCCAAATAAAATTAGTTTTTTAATGTTATATTCGAAGAAAATAGTAATTAAATAATATGAGAAGTTGTAGAGCTCCAAAAGTTCCAATTAGGACAATCAGAAGAAAAAATTCTTCTGTCCTACTGCCTATCTGTCTATCTTTTCTTCTGTCTGTCCGTCTGTCTGGTCTATATGTCTCTCCATGTATCCATCTATCTGACCGTTTTTCCGCCAGTCCGTCTGTCGTTTTTCTTTCTGTCTGTCCGTCTGACTGTCTCTATTTCTATTCATCTATCTACCTGTCCCTCTGTCTGTCTGTACCTCCGTCTGACTGTCCCTCTACCAGTCCGTATCTATACAAAGTAGTCCCGAGGTTGAGCTATCGTTACAATACTTTTGTAATCAATCAGCACATATTTTGGAATCGGTCGAATCGGACAACCATATCAAAAAACTGCCAAACGTACCCTTTGTCCATATTTACAATATTTTTCAGGCTATTGGATTAAAATTTTGTACACAGTTGCGGAATATTCATTCATATATTCCATATATCTATATCTATATATTTCTTTTGCCATGCCAAAGATAATCCTTAGTTATTTGTTCGATTTACCCACCATCCCGTTTCATGGTTCTTAATATGCAAAAATGGTTGATGCTGCATTGAAGAGCTGCTGAAATTCAAAAAAATACTGGATGAAGTCACTGAAGGATACCATATAATTACATTGTAAAGGAAATGAATATCGTAATCAAAGCTGAAAAGCCAAAAATGGAAAGCACATTTCCAATCAGCACAAAAATCGCTTTTTTTCTTTCAAGCCAAAAATGCAGCTGAATTCAGCTTGAGAATTTTTAAGCTTAAAATGCGCCATTTGGCGGCAAGTCCTTATAGAGAGAGTGTCTGTTGTAAATCACATTTTTATTACACGCGCTGCCGGAAATGGCACTAAGGATATGCATAAAGAAAAGGATAATGTAGCCTGGGCTATTAAGGCGTTGGGCCAACTGTGGCAAGGCAAGGCTTAACAATGTGCCAAAAATGGCGTAGAAAATTGAGGGAAAACTTAAGTTTTCAGGGGGAATAACGAGGAACCCTAGTGCCCCTCGGTGTCTCCACTTTTGGAGACTAATTAAAAATCTCTTTGATTACGCAGACAATACAAGTAAATTTGCAAATAATTTGTAATTTCAAGGTGAAAGCCCGATGTTGCCCGGGGCCAAGTTGCCACGCTAATGAGTTGCAAGTTGATTAAATGGCAACCGCTGCTAATTGTGGGCGGCGGAGGAAGCGGCGGGTGGAGCATTCGGGGGGCATAACTGAAATACATGCCAATTGGTTGGCTAATTTGCTGGCTCACTGAGCTCCGGCGTCGATATAGGCCTCGTCTACGGCCTCAACGGCCTCTACGGCCGCAGCTTCTGCTGCCCATTTTTTCCATTTTTCATTTTCATTTGCCGGAACCTGGCGCTACGTCCGGATCCCCGCACAATCCGCACTCCGGCCGAGTGACATAAATATTTGATTCTTCAGCCTGAATCGCAGTTCATACTGTGCGGGTGGTACACTGCCTCCTGACACTCTTCCCCCTGCCTACTGCCCCTCTGGCCCACTGTCTCCTGCCCCTCTGCCACACTCATGGCCGACCAGGCGACGCCATCATTTGCGCTGGCAGCCAATTGCCATTGTAATTTGATTGGCTTTCCGAGAATTTTTGGTTTTTCCTCGGATTTTTCTTTAGCTTTTCTTTTTGTCAAATAAAATGCAAATCGCATATAGAAAAATCCATTTTGTATATGTCGTTTTTTGCTTATTTTGCATTATTTTATTTTACCAACTAATTACAGCTTGTCTCCATCTTCTTCTTCTTCTTCTTCTGCCAACTTCCGCTCCGCCATTTTGGGCCTGCTTTTGTGTGATTTAATTAAACCGCAAATGGAAATTATTTTCTTCTTTCGCTCGATTTATGCCCAATAAGGCACACGCCGCCATGTTTGACTTTTAACCGCCCCCCGCCCCCCCCCCACCGCTGCCACGCCCACTCGCCGCCATTTTGGGCTGTTTTTCATTTTCTTTAAGCGCGGGCGCCACGCTAATGCGTCTAATTGCATTTCGGAGCTCATGATTTAGTGCCGCAGCGGGAAAAATTATTTTCACGCATTTTACATTTCCCAAAGCTGACGCCGGCGCCGCCGCCGCCGCTTTTCCCGCTTTCTCTACCCCTTTCTCCCCCCTATGTGTGTGTGTGCTGGGGCACCTATGCAGGCGCCAGCATTTGCCGCATTTGCTGCACGTTCAGCCCCGCCCACACGCCCCCGTTGCAGCCTCCCCACCCAAAAAAAGCAGCAGCAAAATTCGCGTGAAAATTTCGCAAAAATTTTTATCTACTTTCGCAGGCAAATGGCAAATGGCAAATGGCAAATGGGCCTCAACTGACAACCAACAAAATTGTCGAGTGCGTTTTTATTGCATTGACCTCGAGAGTTTGGCGGCAAATTGTGAACAGTTTGGCCATTTTTTGGCAGTTTTTTTCGGGCAGATTCTCAAATTGTTGGAAAAAACTGAACCCATTGAAAATGGGTAACGTTTTTTGGCCAAAGGCAATAAGCGGCTTGTTGTCGCCAATGAAAAGTGTAATATCTGAATTGGCTACAGAAGATGAGTTGATTTAAGCGTATCCAACTGTTGGGGAGGTCATGAGTTAGGTCTGTGTTTCTCTATATAGTATGTCCGTCTGTGTGTCTGACTGCATAAACGTTTATATGTCAATCATCTGTTCATCCTGCAACTTTCTACTCAAATTTTTTCATGATATTTTAATAACAAATTATATCTTTTATTTAAGATTTTATCATGAAGGATCATACAAAGGAACATAGTTTAATTGTAACATCTAATCTTGTAAATTTTACATTTACTATAATATATTTGTCTAATCTAAATAAAGCTTAAAACTAAAGTAACATATAATTCAACACAATCATAGAGGTGTAGGCCCACTAGCACTAGTAGGTAGCACTCGTATCCCAATTTGGTTATTAAATTATAACAAATCTGGATAGCCCCTATATCTAGGTTTTGCCATTTAATAATACAACAAATTTCAAAGCAATCGGTCCATAAACACGGAAAACGTACCTAATTTAAATTAACATGCAGCAGATGATGATAACTTTAAAAACACTGCATACTTTTGTGCTGTAGGACAACCAAGATGGGCTGTAGTACTGTGGTTAATCGCCAGTCCCTTATGATCATTTCTCACTTGGTTTAATTTATAAGCCTGCGTGCTTAGATTATAATAAGACTAAGGAAATATAACTTCTTGGAGCATTTATCAGCCATCACTTTGAGCTATAATTTTTGCAGTATTATATGCTAGATGAAGGAGCCTTGGTGGGCCAGTAAATAACGCATTTTCCCACCAAACAGAGGTGATCGTTTCGAGCCCCAATCATGATGAGAACATGTCCCTCCTATAGGTTGTGACGTAGGATTTTATCTTAAGTGAAGAAAGTAGAAAAAATAGCCAAATGGTGCTTTAAGCTTGGGGGCCTCGGTGGGCCGGATGATAGCGCACTGTCCCGCCAAACAAGGGGTGCGAGTTCGAGTCCCGCTCATCATGAGCGGCTCATGTGAATAGGCATGATACTCCTAGAAAAACTAGGTTGTGCCGTAGGATTTGAAATACACCCACGCAAAAAACAGTTCTTCAGTGAAGGAAACTGAAAAAATATGCAAATAGTGCTTCAGACAGTGATCCGATATGCTTGTTATGGTCTCATAATAATAATAGCCATAGGAATAAATAAAAATTTCGGACTAAAGTAGACAAAATAAACTCTTTTTATATGGTCAAAACCTAGGGATTCCGTTTTAGGAATACTCGAAATAGGACAGTTTTGCTGTAACTGCGGAAGTAAGAGCATTTGGGAGCTTTGGGAGCTAATTGAGGACATCATTAAATATTTATGGAATGCGTAAACACAAAAATATTTGCCAAACTGGGCATATTTGTCGCCTACAGCAGACATATATATCTGTATATGTATATAGGGTGTATATATGTACATAGATATTATCTCTGTTTAGCCCATATTTGAGTTTTGCATCTCTCTTTCACTTGTTTGCTGTTTCACTTAGTTAAATGTTAGCTATAAGCACGCTGAGGATTATATAAGTAGTACTCAGACCAGATCTGTACGTGTATATTACGGCCTTTAAGCGCAGTTGTATATGGTGGCTGCATTATTTCTAATTAGTAAAGTTTGTGGAATCCCCCGTACTCCGTCGAAATTTTCTGTAACTCTCTGTGACGAAAAGCAAAACTTCGCTGAGTGACTTTTCTCAAACGGTATGTGGCGGGGACGGGGGCGGGAGGGAGGAAATCAAATCAAAAAAAGTCTATATATGTAGGATGTATATATAGATATATATGTGTGGCAAAAACTAGTAACAAACTCTGTCTGAGGAGAGTATTTGCAACGCAATTGAAAATCTCACACGCAAATACCGACACACAGATGGACCGTCTGCAGGCGGGCATCGGGACAGACAGACGGGACACACACAGATACATATATGTGTATATGTATGTACGTGCCTTTTATTGGTATGCGACACATTTTGTATACAATGCCAAGTTAATGAGCCACCACCCAACCCCAACCCCAACCCCAACTGTCAGGCAACCCACATAGTGGTCCTAACTCTCCCAAACCAGAGGTTAGAGGCGTCTGTGGCCTACTGTCTCCCGCCTGTTGGCATCATTGGGCCACTGTGTGTATGCATTGGCTTTAGCCTATTTCCTCAACTTGTCATTTTGTATGTTCTACAAGTTTGTGGAACAACTCGAAGCCAAAAACTCAAGGCAATCTCTGTCCCAGTCACAGTCGTAGTCGTAGTCGTAGTCGTAGTCGTAGTCTCTCCGTTCCTCCGTTCCTGGAAACAGGCAATTCGAAACTCAAACACAAATCCATTGACAAAAATGCCTTAACTTTTGCCATTTGATTGCCTTTGACTAATACACACGCATGTGATTTTTCGCACACGCTTTATTAGCCCTCCCTACCATCCCTACCATCTCTAGCACCACCCAACCACCTGCCCAACTTCTGCACCCTATCTCGTCCCTAGATCTACCTATACATTTAATTGTAATTGCTGGCTTTAATGGCCCTCTTGGCCACAGACTTTTTATGGCATTCACCGCTCTTTGGCTGGAAAAAGTCATTTCTATTCATCTAGTTTTGGTCTTAATGGGCATTTTCAACCTCTGGTTCGGGGTTCTCCTCCATGTGTCCTCCGTGTTAAAGTGTCGCTTGATTAGGCTGCCCCTCAATTTCGTTCGTTTTCACAATGTGTTTTCGTTTGGCAAACAATGTGGCCATACATTGCAATTAGCTGGCAACGCTGTGTGTTGTTCGTACAACACCTTCTTTTGTATACCCTATAGATAGAGCCACAAACGTCTCTTGCATCTGTTGATTGAGTTTCATTGCATTTTGTTTACTTAGCTGTATTTATTTTGAATTCTGTTTCATTATAATGAGTTAGATCAAAGCCTGAAGCATTATTTCCCTTTATTTCTGCTTCCTTCGCTGAAGAAGTTTTCTTATGTGGGTGGATTTCAAGTCCTACGCCTCAACCTAGTTTTATAGGAGTTTCATTTCAATACATTGCTTAAAATATTGTTTTCATCATTTGTTACATATTCCATGGTTTCATATTCCGCATCTCCTCTTTAATATACTTTCATACACTTCATTCCATTTCTTTACATATCGTTTTACGATTATATTTCATGCCATAATATTGTATTCCGTAGTATTCAATTCCGTTTCATATTATTTCATCCACTTTAAAAAGTTTTTTCCAATAGAACTATCTACGATTTCCTTTTTTTTTTTTTTTTGCATTATATTCCTAGTAATTCCACAACATTCCAGGCGCAGTTTACTCCATTTCATTTGATTCCATTGAACTTTTTCCGATCCCTTTTTATTCACTCACTTTGCGATCCTTCCGTTACTTCTTCCTCTTGTTCTTCTATTTCTTTCCAATACATTTTGATTCCACAGCATTAAGTTCCTTTTGATTTAATTTCATTTCAGTGGAATGAAGTCGGTTAATCAGAGAACTCGAACTAGTCCTTCCTTTCATACTTTTCAATAAGGAGAATATCCCAGTTTATTCTTTATTCTATTCCATATTATTCCTTTCATTTTGCGCGATTATCATTAATTTTGTAAATTATTTTATCTTTTTACTTCCATACATTCAGTTTTATTCAATTCCGAAGCAGTACAATTTCATTAATTCCTTTGAATTCCATTCAAGCAGATCGCTTCCATCCGTTGATTTTTTTGTAAACCTTTATTTTTACTTTATTCCACGTTACGATTTATTACCTAGCGTTTCATTTCCAATTGAAGGGATTCGGATATCTTTGAACCCTTTGCATTACATTCCAGTGTATACATTTCCTCAGTGAAGGAAGCCAGAAATAAAGGAAAATAGTGCTTCAGGCTTTGACCCGATAGGGTTGTTATGGCCATATAATGTTATCATATCATTTCGTTTCCTTTCATTCTGTTTTTACTAAGAATTGTCTCTATTTTCTCTAACCTCAACATTCCATTGTTCCAATTCAATGATTTCAATTCGATACCGTGCTCAACTGTTCCATTTCATTCCGTTCCATTCCATTCAATTTGCCATTTATTGAGCCAATTAGCTGCGATAAAGTATCTATATTTATCGCTCAGTCTTCTGTTTCTCCTCAGTCTTCCGCTTCTTCTTCTTCCTCCTCTCTACTCTATTGTCGATTTACGCCCACAATTTCTAATTGGAAAATATTGCCAAAAATAGATAAAATGGAAAGTGCAACCACAACAAAAACAAGCTAAAACAATAACAACAAAAACAAGCTAAAACAGCTAAAACAACAACAACAACAACATTAACAGCTGAGAGAAAAATGGCCGCTGGCGAATGTAGCGCATTGTCCGGTTTTGGGGCCATTTCTCCGGCGGCAAAGACAATAAATCTCACATACAATTTATTGACAATGCTTTGGGCGTTGAGCAAACAATGTCCTTCCGGCGCTCCGATGCAACAAAGGATGCTCCCATCCTTGCACCACACAGATATACCGCATATCGGGCGGACTATGTGGCCAAAGGGGGCATGTGGCATGCCCCCAAAAGTCAGCGCATTGCGTTATTTCGTTTTTTGTTATATTATTTTGTTCTTCCTCTTCCTTCTCTTTCTCTTCCTCTGCCTCTTCCTCGTCTTGTTGCTTTCCTTCATTCTTTTATTAACAATTAACGCAACGTTGTTGTTATTGTTATTGTTATTGTGATTTATGGCAAGCCAAAGGATATTCGCTCTCAGCACTATTATTATGTTTGTTGCGCGCCATTTTTGTAGCCATTGTTGATTTTAGGAGAAAAGGGGAAAGGGGGGGACGGGCTGACTCTGTTCATTCAATCCATATGGAAATTTCCCCATTGGTCAATGTGTCAAAACAATGTGAATCCGCTGCATGCCGAACTATTATAAAAAAATACTAAAAAAAATACCTAAAAAAATACAAAAAAATACTAAAAATACCAAAAAAATACTAGTGAAGCCATATGCATGGTATAATTTCCCTTCTGGACGATGTGTCAAAAGCTGTTAAAACCAGTACATCAGGTGTTGAATACAGTAAAATACTAAAAAAATACCAAAAAAATACTAGTGAAGCATGGTATAATTTCCCTTCTGGACGATGTGTCAAAAGCTGTTAAAACCAGTACATCAGGTGTTGCATACAGTAGACGGTTATATCGATATTATACTAAAAAATACTAGTTTTAGCTATTGAAGATACTATATATACCAAATTGTATATACAGGAGAAAACTGTAACTCGGGTAAAATAACTGAATCGATCGATAAATGTTTTTAACGTCTTCCTCTTGTTACTTTATGACGATATTGAAGATGTTGAAGATACTATACTATATACCAAATAGTATATGATATACATAGGAGAAAGCTGTAACTTGGGTAAAAGAACAACTGAATCGATCGATACATTTTTGAACGTCTTCCTCATGTTACTTTATGACGATATTAATAGAACCTTAGACCTCCAGGCTTGTGTGAGACTGCAAGGATTAGCCTAACATAACCTAATATATTCATTATATATAATTAAAAGTACTAAAGTACTACTTTTTTTGTATTATCCTGTAAACTCTTTCATGCCTCTTAGGACCTCAACAAACAGAGTCTTTCATTGAACTATTCTTGTATGGGTTATAGTAATTAATAGTTCTTGTTCGGGTATTATTTGTACATTCAAATCCCCTTAAGATTTGTCGATTCACCAAAAACTGAAAGTAGGGCTTGTCCATATATCCTATGTCTATTTGTACACTTGAATTTTGGTATTATCAATTGATGCAGCAAATTTTAGAATTGATCCATTAAGATTCATTGCATCTTTTCTCATTCTTAATTCTCTTTTAACTACTTGGAAAATAATCTACTACAACTCTTTTGTTGTATCCTATTTATGAAAATGGGGTCTCGGTGGACCAGTGGATAGCACACTCTCCCGCCAAACAAGAGATTACAGTTCGAAACCTGCTCAGGTCGATAGTCATGATCCTCCTATAAATACCAGGTTGTGGCATAGGATTTAAAACGTTTTCAAAATCTTTCTTCAGTGAAGGAAGATGAAAAAAGAGAAAAAAAATTGCTTTAGGATTTGATCCGATAGGGTTGTTATGGCCACATAATAATAATAATAATTTATGATAAGAATTTCCTTGTAGAGTTTCGAGGGCTTTCCATATCTCACTATTTCCCAAACTTCAAAGGACTCTCGTTCTTAGTAAAAAACTTTAGCGAGTGCAACAACTTCATGTCAGTGGAGACTTTCGATTGGAGCTTTTATGGCAAAAGCTTTAGCCATAATATTGTGAAATCCAAGGAAAGGCTGCTATAATATAGAAATTTTGCCATAAAATGTCAGCTGTTGGTTGCGGCCGCTACGTGGTGCCAGATTAATTGCGCAACTTCGAAAAAAGCGCCATCTAGCGAAAATGTGACGACGTTTAAGGATTGGATCCACAAAATCCTTGTGGGAATTTTGTAAACTAGGAAAAAATTGAAATCGACTAAAAGCGAGAAATTAAGCTATAAAAAGTTTTGTTTGAGAAATATGTTTAAAATTTGTGCTTTTTATCTGTTGTTGATTTTGTTAAGATTGTTTTTAAAAGGATTTTTTTTGATAATTTTTGCTTATTGATTTTAATGTTGTTGCTGTTATGACGGATGTTGCCTCGTATGTTGCTATTGCAATGTTGCTATGTTGCTGCTGTTGTTGACGTGATGCTGTTGCCGCTGCCGTCCATGTTGCTGCTGGGATTGCCTTTACTCTTTAAGAAGTTGTTGTTATTAATGTTGCTAATATTGGAGTGATGTTGTTGGTGTTAAGCATCATGTTGCCGCTGTTGATCTTTGTGAAATTGTTGATGTTGTTGCCGTTGCCGTTATTGTTGTAGCTGGGATTGCTATTACTCCTTAAGTTCTTGCTGTTATTGCCGCTGCTGTTAATACTGCTACTAGGATCCGTGTTGATTCTTTTTAGGTTGTTGCTGCTGTTGTTGGTGAGGTGTTGTTGCAACTGGCTTTCATGTAGCAACTATTGGTGTTGTCAATCAATCGATTGTAGGTTTTGCTAGTGTTGCTGTTGCTTTGATTGCAGTTGCTGTTGCCACTGCTGTTGCGGCTGTTGCTATGGCTAGTTGATGTAACTGCAATTCGTCCTGTTACTGTTGATATTTCAGTTATTATAGTTGATGCAGTTGCCACGGTTGCAATTGTAAATGCTGTTGTTACATTTACAATAACTGCTGCAAAGATTTTTGCATTTTCTAGTGATTTTCCTGCAACAGTTGCTGCTGTCAATGCTGCACTTACGACTGCAACAGTTGTTGATATTGCAGTTGGGCTCTTATTATTGTTGTTCTGTTTGCAGCCTTCTACAAATTTCTGCTTTTGTTGCTGTTGTATTGAAGTTACGTTGCATGTTGCTGCTGCCTTTGTGTTTATTGTTCTAAATACTGCTGCTGTTGCTGCCACAACTTCCTCAGCTTATGTTGCTAGTGTCTTCTGACAAGGTTGTTGTCATTTCTGTTGCTGTTCCATGCAAATTTAAGGCTCATTTTCATTGATGTTGCTACTGTTTGTAGTTAATGTTGCTGTTGTGATAACAGTTTGCATTGTCAATGCCCCAGCTCGGTTGGGCTGTTTTTGTTTTTAAAGATGTTGCTGGTTGGCTATGCTCCTGCTGCATTACGAACTGTGGCAGCTGCAGCAACTGTTGTTGGTGTTTAACCTGATAATGTTGCTGGTGGTTCTCTCTGTATGCATGATATGAATATGTTGCTGCTACTGTCGTTGTTACTGATGTTTTTATTGTCTCTGATATTGCTACTGCTTGCAATTTTGTTGATGTTGCTGTTGGTGCTGTTTCACATATTGTTTCCATCAGTTGTTGGATGTTGCTGTTGTTGCTGTTCCAACAGTTGCTGTAGTTGTAGTTGCCATTGTTGTTGCACTCATATTCAATTTTGTTGCTGCTTTTGCTAAAGCAACTAACATTGCTGATGTTGCTGTTTCTGTTAATATTGCTCAAGTAACAATTGTTGCCAAAGCTGTTGCAGCTGTTAGTTACAATACAATTTTTATATTGTCATTGCATTTAACATTGCAGCTGCTTTTGAAGATGTTGCAGCCGTATTTTAAGTATTGTTGCCAGTTGCTAATGTTCATGTTGCTGCTGCTGATGGTTATTTTTAATGCAGCAACTGTTGCTGTTGCTAATGTTGCGTTTAGGGCATTTCTTTTACTGTTGCTGCTGAGACTTAAGTTGTTGCTGTTCTAATTGAACTTGATGTGCTGCTGTTGCTGTTGTTTCATTTTGCTACTTTTATTGTTGCTGCAGCAGCAGCTATGACTGTTTGTGTTGTTGTGCGGGACTCTCAAGTTGCTGCAGCTACTGCTGCTGGCAGCGCACGATTGCTGTTGTTGTCATGGTTAAAGTCATTGCAATTGCTGCTGCTGCTGTTGCTGCTGCTGACAACAACGACATAAATAAATTGTGCCCATCGTTTTAATTTGTTGCAGTTGCTGTTGTTGTTGTCAGTTTTATGTTGCAACTTCTGCGTGCAACCAGAGGCAGCAAGCCCCTGCTGTGACATTGCCTACACAGCGGCAATAAAAAATGCAATGCTGCGGCAATTGTTGTTGCACTTGTTGTTGTTGTTGTTGTTGGAGTTGGAGTTGGCGTTGTTGTTGCTGCTGCACTGTTGCCGTTGTGCTGGTTAGACAAGAATTTGGGTCACTGCGGCAATGTTTTTGTTGACTAACGCACAAAATTTGCAGCTAATGCCAGGCAACAGCCACAGCAGCAACAGCGGAGGCAGCGGATGTTGCAAGTGCAACAGCAGCAGCGGTGGCAGCAACTACTCAAATTGGTTAGTTCTTGCTTAAAGTCGGTTTACTGCCCAAACAAACTGACCAGTTGCAACATCTGTGTCTCTGTCTGGGCTTGCAATTTGAGCTTTGGGCTTAGGTTTTCCTGGCTTTTCCTCTGCAACTGTCTTGTCGCGGCAGAAAAAGAAAATTTGTATCTATCTGGAGATGTATATATATGTATATACATCAAGATATATGTATTTATATAGCTCTAAATGTGTATAAAAACTTGTTGTATGCACATTTATCAAATTGTTGTTGCTGTTGTTGTCGCTGTTGCTGTTGCATTTGGAGCGCAAATAAGTGGTTTATGATGATGCATCCTGCAACACAGCAGCAACACATCCTATACACCCGCCTCCCCCTCCCCCCCTTGGCAAACACGCCCCAAAAGCCACTCGCAGGGGGCGGGATACAGTGTGTGTTGTTGCTGTTGCGGTTGTTGTTGGTTGTTTTTTTCATTTTGAGTTTTTACGAGCAGCCATTGCCCATGTTGCATAGTTGTTGTTGTTGCTGTTGTTGCTGTTGTTGTTGTTCCTGTTGTTGTTGTTGTTGTTGTTTTTGGCTAAATGCTGTTGTGGGTGCAGGCTATAAATTGTTTATACGCTTCACTTGGCTTTGGGGCCATTTTGGGATCAGAACGTTGCACAAACACACAGATGCAACACACACTTGCAACATACACATGCAATACACACGGTTGCATTGCGAATTGGCACATGTGCATGCTGTGTGTTGTGTGTGTTGCCAGTGTGTGTTGCAAGTGTGTGTTGCAAGTGTGTGTGTTGCATGTCTGACATCGCCATGTACATTGCACGTGCTCGAAAATCTATTAAGCGTTGATAATATTCCAATTTTTATGAGCTTAACTTATGTGCGTGTAATTGCCAGGACGCAGGGGCGTAGCCCAAAAGGGGCTGCAAGCAATTCAATTACATTGTAAATCGAAATATAGCTAGTTATAGTTTTGGTCACATTCAAAATCGGTCGGAAGGGTAGCTTAGTTTTGCCATATGAATGCAGCAGGACGAAAAGGATGTGGCAAACACCTTAAAGTATACACTTCATTGATGTAACCATGTCCTTTTGCCTATGTATCTGTCTGTCTATCTGTCTGTCTATCTGTCTGTCTATCTGTCTGTCTATCTATCTGTCTGTTTATCTGTCTGTCTATCTGTCTGTCTATCTATCTGTCTGTCTATCTGTCTGTCTATCTGTCTGTCTATCTGTCTGTCT
>JBANCY010000561.1:15770-27402 GCA_037040045.1 Phorticella flavipennis | reverse complement strand
TTTCGGCACAATGGAGGGGTGTATTAAAATTATGGGAAATTATATTCTGCATTTTCCAATACCAAATATGGAATCGAGAGCTGTATAAATGCAAAAGTTATGGGCCGAAATTTTGGAGCTTGGTATGTGTATTGTTCACACGGACATTGATGCCGATTTGAGTCTCTAGCTTTTATAATCTCGAAAATCAATGCGTTCACACGGACGGACAGACGGACGGACGGACAGACAGACGAACAGGGCTAAATCGACTCCGTTATTGATCCTGATCAAGAATATATATACTTTATGGGGTCTGGCGTGTCTCCCTCTGCCTGTTACATACATTTGCACAAACTTAAATTCATTTTGTGCGTTATCTTAGCGAACCCACATGCCAACATTTCTCTCTCTATCTATAATAGTTTGGCCGCCAGGTGACATAAAGCATTTTTCACCTTCTGTCACTGTGACCGGATTTTGGCAACTTCTGCGTCTTATAATTTCGGTGCTCATAATCCGATTGTTCTGAAATTTTTAGCATAGCTTATATAATCCCAATCTAAATATATTAAAATATATACTTCCTAAACGGAAGTCCTATTGATGCTGATCTAAAATACAAATACTTTATGGGGTCCGCCACGCATCCTTCTCCGTGTTACCCATTTTCAACAAAGCTCAGTTTGTACAAATTTTAATAATATATAACTTACGTGATAATATCCATTTATTTCGTCAACAAATACAGTTATATTTTCCTTCCACAGAAATAAAATATTTCGTAAATCAAATGATAGATAGTCCTTTCGAATATTCTTTTTCCCATAAGAAATTTTTTTGGGGTCCTCAGGTAGTCGAACATCAATTATCGGAAATCTAGAATTATAAGTTGAAAAATAGTCGCAAGTGAGACACATACATTTTTGTCAACATCAGAAGAGGCCTCGGTTGACCAAATATTTCACTAATTATGCCTTCATAAACGTGGTCAAATCGACACAATTTATTATATGGCCAAAACAACCAAAAATCGTTAGTGAAGGAAGTAGAATGTAGGCTAATTACGCTTCATGTTATGACCTGATAGGGTTGTTATGGACATATAATGCTAACAATAAACATCATTACGGTAACACACTCTCTCTCTATCTCTCTTCATTGTTTTCCTCTCAGGATATAACCCACAAACTAGCTATTTTTCATTTTCGGCAACAGCTACATCATGTAAATTCCATGATTATGAGAAAAACGAAATGTACCCACCACTGCTTTATTTATTTCTTTAAAAAAATCAATTCTCTATCTCATATTCATAAACATTTTCGACTCGGGGTTTGTTCAAAAACTATGGTAATTGAATAATATTAATTCAAATAGCAATATTTTTCATGTTTGAAAGATTCTTCTTTTAGCGATAAAAGAACTGCAGTAAAAGTAGTAAGCCTTATTGAGAAGCCTTCAATAAACCGCGCATAAGAAAATTAGTTAGAAAATATGTTTACGAAGACACATTGCGTCGCAGACTAAAGGAGAACAACTCTAATGATCGTGTGTGTTCGATTCACATTTTACGCATTACACTCACTCAACTCAGTTCAATTCAAATACATTCAATATGTCGTATACTGTAAGTGCTATGACCTCTATTTTATATCGAAATTTCGAGAATGGAATCGCACAAACCACTTCTGGGTCCGGCGTTCACTTAAAGCTCTCTCACCTTCCAATACACTCATATAAAATCAGAATAATGTCTAATAATAATAATAATGTCTAATAATAATAATAATAGTCTAGCAACATATCAAACAGACTTAGAAAAATATATATTTTGAAATCTTTTAAGCACGTGCTCGTTTGATAGAATCACATTGGTGTTGCCGAAAATTTAAACACAAACATGTGAGATAATACATTTCACACATTCCAAAAAATGGATAAATTATATTTATGTTTTCAGAAAATAAATAAATTGTCTTACTTCTTACCTTACATTTAGTTGCAATGAATTACATTTAATTTGTATATCCTTACAAGTTGTATGTGGCAATTTTACGTCATCTATGCGACAGTCTTCCATAAATGGGGAGACTCCCAACAAAGCACCCAATCTATCATAAATTGATAAGTCAAACTCTAAAGTGCAGTCGTCCAAACTACATTCAGTTTTGTTGCTCCCATTATTCGAATTTTGTCTAAGGAAATAAGAAGAACTATTCGACAGAATGAATTCTGGCCGTGTATGATATCCGTCATCACAATTCTGAAATTAAAAGGATATTCTTAATCATTTTTACAATCAATTTCAAAATTAATAGGTTTTGTACAAGTGGACTCAAAAATTTGCGACCAAGACATGAAATTGTTATCACACATCAATCAAATATTAAATCAAATATTAATTAAATGTTTTTCCTAAAAATTTTGACGATATTTGTTATATCAGATATCGTTTAATTGACAAGTCCAATTCCTCAGTCCATAATAACAATTTTAAGGCTTGGTTAGTTTGTGATATATGCATGCCTGAGTCGCAAACATTTCAGACAGTCCCCGTTCATTTTTTACGCACTAAATGATTATCTACTTCACATATATAATCTCTGATCACATATATGTCGACATTTGACAAAAGATTCATTAACTAAACTCACATTTTTCCTATCAAATGCAATAATTTTAGTCTCGGCATTGTCAATAATTTCACTTAAGTCAATTGTTGTTGCGGACAGTGTAGTATGCGACGTTAATTCGTGGAAAAGTCTTTGTTGATTCCCGTTCACCAATAAGGAGGAAGTAGTCAAGAGTAGATAACTGTGGTTTGCTATCGGGATACTATATTTATTAATCAAATTTTCACAATTTGTGCTAGGAAAAAAGTGATCTGTGATTTGGCAATAAAGAAAGAAACTTTCATTGGTAAACATATTATCGTTTCCGAAATCACAACTGTTATTTTCAAGCAATATATCATTATGTAGCATAGCTCCAAAAATTTTGAATATTTGAATTTTAAATTTTAATATTTCTCCCGATTTTTCGAGATTTCCAATATTCATCTGTGCGTTGCTAAACGAAGTTGCTATGCTATTCGCTAATGTCGATGAAGTAATTGATCCACAATTGTTTTTAACTTTTATTTCAGTAGAAAAATAGTCTGATTTTTTTAAATGATCACTATCAACACAATATTCGAAATCCTTTTCGTTGACTCCAGTCATTTCCAATTTGCTTGGCGAGGTGTTTAAATCAGGGAAATTGTTTACAATTTTATCTTTTGGAGATAATTCACCAAAACCTTTTGATATTTGAATTAATAGATGAGCTTGACGCGGAGTCATCATAAAATAAATTTTATCTATTACAACTTCCAAGTTAATTTTAGGACCAACTATATTTTCGGTTTGTTTTATGTCAATTTTGAAATTTTGACACCCTCCAAATTCAACGATTTTGAATAATTGCGCAACACTTTGTAAATCGCTTTCAGCATTCCTTATTTCTGATGTAAATATAGTTAGATCATTAGTAACTATATTATGTTTAGCAATCATAGGTAACGACGTCACATTATTGGTTTGATTTCCGCAATGGCTAATACCATCTGTTGTCTCAGGTGAAGATGAATACTTCTCGTATCCAGTTTGATTTTTATACTCAATATGATTTGCTTTTATTGATATAACTAGTTTTTTGTTTAATTTAGGTCGAGAGTATTCAATATTTAAAGTCGCATTAGTTATGTTCGCATGTATACGATTAAGAACTGAAAAAAAGAATATCAATATTATCATATTGAAGTAATGAAATAAAAAAAATAATTTTGCTAAGTCGACTTAACGTATACTTGCCATTATCAATGGTTTCAGCAAATTTTTCCAGTCCAATCAAAGTATTGTTGTGGTTCAAAAAAGGTACGTCATCATCAACTTGCTTCATACATTCCTCTGCCATTTGCATAGAGCTGCTTACAGAAGACCACATAGATTCGAGCATAGTGGTTCCACTTTGACAACGTGTAACTGGTCTTAGAGTTATTGTCAAATCAGAGATACTGAGCGAACTGTCGTTAGTCATCAAAGCATTCCATGGAACCATTACCGTTAAACATCCAATATGTCCAGAAACTACTTCGAAGGCCCAACCTTGGTCTTCAAACAAATCATTAAGTGCCTAAAACATAAATATTGGTTGATAGAATATTATGATATTATTGAACACTCGGTCACCCCGGCATCGCACTGGTATCTAATGAATAATCAAATTATTTATTTTAGTTGCAGTATTAACACCTTTGCCACGTTGCAAACGCTTGTGACTTTCTAGCGCGCAACTGAATAATATGCAATAACAACCATAGGTAGTGGGGTATAGCGGTATTTAAAAAAAAAACAATAGAAGCAACATGATGGACGGATGAAAACAATCAATGGGGCCGAGGAAAGTGGAATGAGCTGCCCAGCAATGAACCTTGGAAAGTGCAGAAATAAGCGATGAAATACCCCAAAAAACGAATGGAGCATCAGCCCAAAAAGATGAACACGATGAGTGCGTTAGCCAAACTATATCACCCATTAGCCGTAGCGAACGGGAGCGCTGTTAAAACCGCAATTGGACGTAGTTGTCAGAACTATTATTCCGTCATTACAAAAAGCAACGGGAGGGTAAGGAGGGAAGCTCTAGAGCTGCGAAGGGCAAAAGAGCCTGACATGATTGGGATTTAAATATTAGCGATTAACTGTTCTCGAGCAATGGAGGGCATGACTACATCCACCTGATCAACAGTTATGATGAGAATATGATGTACCCAAGATTCTACGTTCCATCCGAGCGACACAAATGCAAATACGCTCGAGTACAGAGAAGGATCTCGGAATAGCTGGCGTGACCACTGCCATCCCGATGCCAAAAACAGAGGAGCGAAGCGACTGAGATACGAATATGGAAATCGACCCGATGACTTTATCCAATCATAACAGGGCCCTTCAGAATAACTTGAGGAGAGTCGACGGAGGCACAACTATTAAAGTCGACCCGAGAACGAACCAAAATTAAGTTCGCTTCAAAGGAACTCCTTCAGGAATGGGCTGTACATTTAGCTCTGGTCTATCAACTGTATTTATCGTTGGGAAACAGGGTTATTAGGTATATAATACCTATTTCGTCGACATCAATTCATATTGACTACCAAATTACCGAAGTGATGACCTAACTGCGGTGGCAGTTGCATGCGAAGGATATAATAAACTGATGTTACATATATATTATTTCAAGCGTCATGTTCTCCATTTAAGAACAATCGCCATTACTACTGATCATTTGGGTTGCGAAAAGTGACGGCGAATAGACAGAGCGCCTCGTTCGACTGGATCCAGGCGGCAATAATATACCATTCGTCATGAAGATGGTGCAACTTTTAATCGGTGGATACTTATAGCAAATATAGAAAAGGTACTCCACCACACAAAATATACGTTGGGGTGTTTCTAGACAGGCATCTTCCACAATATCTAGCAGGAAATGGTAGAAACATAAGGTGTTTAACTATAAATTATAAATTATTATACAGTAATTTAAGCAGCAATTTTTATAAATGAATTGTACCCTTCAAGTATTTAAACGATTATCTTTTAAATTGCCAATCTTTATGATATCCAATATTTGCAATAATCAATAATTTTGATTTGCGTATGCCATGCGCGAATACTCTTGAGCCTCTGTAGAACTTGTTTCATCTGCAATCTCCAATATGTTAAAGCAAACAGATGGCGAGTCAGAGTAGGCTAAATCAGCGAATCAGTGGGGCACGAATTGGGGAAAAAATGTTCAATCATTTAAAACCAAGGCACGGTGGTGGCAGTGCGATGGTTTGGATCATCGATGGGAATAAGGATAAAATGAGGTGCCTTCAACTGTTGAAGGACAATCTCATCCAAAGCGCTGACAAATTCTCGATCATGCAAGATGTCCTTATCAAACACAAATGAATTTAAAAATGCATTAATTGAGGAACGGAACAAAATAATTGTACAATCCACTAAGAAGTTGGTTTCTGCAATGGAAACACGTATAAAGGATGTCATAAAACATAAAGCAAACCCCACAAGATATTACTTATTTAGTTTTAGTATTAATTTTTCAAAAGCTGTGACCTTAAAAATTCCAATATTTTTATTTTTTATAGTTCTAAGCATTGTTTAAAAAACTGCAGTCGAAGTATCAGAAGTCACATATTTTTTGCTTTTCGCTACTTTCGACTGCGAGCGATATTCTAAAATGAGCTATTGATTTTGCTTCTGAAAAAACATATGTCGCAGTCGAACCATAAGCAAAAATCAAAAAGCGTCGAAAATCAAAAATCATCATCAGTCGCAGATTTCCGTTTTCTGCATTGCTGTTGCTTTCGATCATAGACATAAGTCGACGTTGCATGTCATGCACATGGCTATTTCGACTCGGCTGTTGGTGGTGATCACGAATATAAAATTGTATTGGGTCTAATTCAGACGTTTGGGCGGACATCCGGAAAGACAATCGGTCAATAATGTCATTGCGCGAAACCATCAATATTTTCTAAAAGAGAAAAAATCATTCTCCCACTACTCCTGAAACATTTGTTTCACTGGATCGAATGTGCGAAATTGCCTAGCACGGTCTTTTTTCAAAGCCATAGTCTGCAATGGACCCGACACGCGGTGAGCCAGCAGAATATTTTGTAAGGTCCGACCCGCCCGGACGAGCCCGACCAGAAAGAGCTCTGCAGAGCCATGTCTAGTCTGCAACCAGCATTCCCACACGACACCGACTTGGGTTCACATGAAACGCTGGCAGAATTGGCACATGGGCCGAGAAACACGAAATGCGCCCACTTCTGTTTTAGAGCTATGACTTTTGATTTCTATATGCGCCTAAATTTCCTTTGTATCTTTTTATGTAGCACACATCGTGGTACAAGAAGGGATTATCTTATGAACTAGGAATCGTGCATTGCTTTAAATCATGGCATATTCTCATCTTTGGAAGGTCATCCTCTGTTTGGGGATGTGGACCGTCATACGTTGTTTTTTATTAGATCGGATGCTCGAAGCACAATTAAGGTATCAGAATAAATGATTTTTGCTTTAAACAAAGATACATGTGTATTTTCCGCATCTTCAAAGAGTATCAAATCTTTGATGAGTCGAAGATAATGATTTCGCACTTGTCAAATGATTCTCGCAATTGCTGAATTTTTACGTTTGTTAAGCAACCTAATTAAAATATGAATATTTAGGACAACAATTAAGACGCATTTTCAACTTACATTAACTTTCAGAGATATATTTTCGACAACAGCTTTTCCATTGTAAAGATCCACTTTCAATTGTTCCAAATTAAGATTGTTTTCAAAAAACTGACCTAGATACCTCTGTAGAAGATATCTGCAAGTTTTTGTTTTCAGACCATCCCACAGATTAAACCAGGACATGTTTAAAAAACTTGCACTTAATTTTGCTTTGTTATTGTTTTCTTTCATTAATGGTGTTCAGTGTTACCAGCACTTCAAATCTGAAAATACCACTTGATACAAAATATACTAAAAAATATTAATCTTGAGACTATAAAATTATATTTATTCACAACACACAAAAAATATTAAAATTCAACATATTAAAATACTATGAAAAATTATATTTTATAAGCATTTAAACATACAATTACTTATAAAAATTCCGATATATAAAAAAATCGATAAGTAATCGTTCATATATTTTGTGAATAACAAAAAGAAGTTACGGCAGTGTACCAATGCTGTGCTGCGAGAAATTTAGAAAGAAAAATAAAATAAAAAACAGATTAAAAATTGATTAGTTACACCAGTTTGTGAATTATTTTAATACATTTCAAATTTTACCAAATCTAATCAATTCAATCTTATCCCGAATATAGCATTAAGTGTTTTAAGGAATATGCTATTTCTTAACTTCCATTTCACCGCATAATTTCGCCGTGGTAGGGACATGATTTCTAAGAGCAATTTGAACATAACATATCTTCATGCATCCTTATATAAATCAGACAAGACTTTAAGAATATCCTTAGTATTTTCCGCCTGAATTATCCCAGATGCTCTACAAATTTTAAAAAAGTTCACTGAAGATTTAGATATGACCAGAGTAGATATCGTATAGCAGTGGTAACACAGTGGAGCATAGGTGTGATCAAGACGTGATCCAATACGTTGCGTTTTTGCTCCCGTGTTTTTGAAAAAAAAAAATCATATTTTAGTTTCTTGCATATGTTTCAATACTGAAACTGAAGAATGGAATATTCTAAAAATTTAATACATTTTTCCAGAAAGTGATGAAATGTGTGTAATTTCGGCTATTTTTACGCTAAAGTCATAAAATTTTTAATATAGGTGCCCATCGACCCTATGCCGAAAGTGGCATTCATAATCGATTTCATCCCATTTTGTTCGCCCGGAATTTATAAAAATTAAATAATTCTTATCACAAAAACCAAAGCCATAATAAATCAGAAATAGCCGATAAGCACGAAACATTTGATATTAGGTGTAATTTTTTGATTTCAACATACATATTTTGGAAATAATTCAAACTGAATGTTTCAAATCGATCACAAACATAAATCGCAAAACCGCGAACGCTACCTTATGGGCTTAGTGCATGAGCGTATAACGGTATTATGTGAATCTGATTGTATTGCACAACAAAAATTTTCATAATGAAAATAAATAACATCAATATGAATATCATTTGAAAATATCTATATTTATGATCTTTTACAACAACCACAAGAAAGTTTTCTGACTTTCCGTTGTGCCAAGACAGCGAACAGAAATCAGAACTGTTTAAGCTATATGGGGAAAAATCGATAGCTATCGATGGTATCGGAACTTCGTCGATAATCGATAGTTTATGTCATATCGATTGATTCTGGCAATACTTATGTTGTCTCTATTGTTAAGGCGCAGATTTAATAAATATTTAAATTTTATTGTTTTTTTTTTCAATTAAATCAACACAGTCACAAGTTGCGGTAAGGACGGTGTTGGAAATGCGCTGAAACATATAAACAGTCAAACGGTCCCATAGCCTGTCAAAAATTTACTGAAGAGGTTAAACTAATTTGTCTGACCAAAACTTATAAAAACATATTGGATACATAAAAAATTTACATTATTTAGTTGAAAAGGTGTAGCATCTATGTCTTTTTCATTAGAATCATTCGAAGCCTAACTTCGCATTCAAAAATGTTAAAAATAATCGATTGTATCGATGGTTTCATGGATTGCTTTCCAGCAATTTTAAATAAAAGTGCCAGTCGAGTAGGAAAAAAATCGATTTTGTGCTCTTTTAATATTTTGTAATAAACAATGATAGTACTGGCTTTCCTTTTTAAAGCAGGATCGTTCAATCCTATACTTTCGGACCCCTTATTTATTCCACGGCAGCAATTAAAAATTGGTATGAAGGGTAACGTTGTGCAAATGTATGTAACAGGCAGAAGGATGTGTGCCACACCACATAAAGTATATGTATTCATGATCATTATCAGAAGCCGAGTCGTTTTAAACGACTGTCAGTCTGCACTTTTGGAGAAAGGAGTTACAGCGATCCAACTCTCAGGAATATCGGCATATACCATCCTCAAACCAAATTTTCCAGGAAGTGAAGAATTGTGTATAGCAGTCACAAATTATAAAATTATAAAAGTTATAAAATTCGATATTATTTTCCATCCTATTATCATTACCCCTAAATTAATTATGTGCATATGATTTCAAGTGTGATTGAGCGATTATATCGGTAATACACGATTCTGACTATATTGGCATCAGAATATATCGTAGTCGAGCTAACTCGATTAGAGCTTTCTTACTTGTTTTTGCTATGTTTTTGTGCCCACGCCCATTATTACATTTTCTTCTTTCTGCCGTTGGTTATTACAGATAAGTTCATTTTACTGAGTTTACTGCGACAAACTAATTTTTGCTTTAGTGAGTTTAGACCTGGCACTGATCCACACTGATGTTTTTAGTAAATTTGAACTTAGTTCGAAACTGTGAAATTAACACTTACCTGCAGACCACTCCTACTAACTTTACTGACACGTGCATTTTTAAATTTCCATTTTTAATGTCCGCTTTATATGGGGTATCGCCATCATTCTGTTTATCGCAAACTAGTAAAATGGGTACCCATGTTATGATTATACCATGATGTACTTATTTTTTCTTTAATTCATTAAATTATTCATTTATTATATTACACAAGGAGTGTTCAGTGTACACTGTTCTCGAACTTCTGTAAAACGATTCAAGTGCATTTCAAGAATTTTTTGTTTGGTTGTGAGAGACGTAAAGATTATAAATGTTTGCACGCTCGGCAATTTTTTGCTATCGAAAAATGTGGATTAAATGATTTGCTACAAGATACCCTAATCCCAACTAAACAATATCATTAAAATCGCTTAATACCGTTACACACAGACAATTTTACTGTTATGTAGCGTGCACTGAAGTCGGCGACCTCACCTTTGGTGAATTTCAAAACATTTTTGAGAATAACTTCAGTATTTTTGATCCGATTGCTTTGCAATTCAGTGTTAGTTCAAAGCATATTTCAAAACACGCGTAACACAAATTTTTCTATTTGTGGGGAATGGGACCTGGCATCAAAATTTTGAGAAAATAAATTTTGTGCATTGCTTATGCAGACCTACATGCCAAATTTCGTAACCAGCTTCAATAGTTTATCCGCCAGGGGCGTAATCCATTTTTCACCTTTTGCCATTTATACTCGATTTCAGCAACTTCTAGGTCTTATAACTACGGTGTTTATGATCTGATTGTTCTGAAATTTTTTGGGGCTGGTTGACATAATCATAAATACGTATTCTGGAATTGGAATGATCGAAATAAAAAATGCGATAACGATTATAGAAATTTTAAGCACTTATTTAATTTAGGGAGAACCAAATTAGGATGGAAAAAAATTTTGGATGCCAATTTGCCTGTTGTACACATTTCGTCTCTTTCCGGGAAAATGGAGAGGTGTAGCAAAATTTTGGCAAATTATATTCTGCATTTTCTTATGTGACCAAGTATACCGAATGTGGTGTTGGTAGCTCAATTGATTATCGGGCGGAGGCGGCGTGGTATCCAACATTAAAAATAAACTTGATCTGGGAGCTTTTGTAGCCTCTGAGATCCGCGCATTCAAACGGACAGAGAGACGGACAGGGTTAGATCGACTCGGCTATTGACTAATCAAGAATATATATAAAGGGTCTTTCAACAAGGACGGGTCGATGTTAAAATTGAATAAAACAAGATGTGTGTGAGGTATTTATGAAATTTATTTTGTATTTAAAAGGTCCTTTTATTCCATTATGGATGGAATATAACATCGTTCAAATGTCCGCCGCGGCTTCGTATGGTGGCACGAATCCGAGAGGTCCAATTTTTAACGACTCTGCTGAGCGATCGATTTGAGCGATATCCTGCGTTATGTTGGATTTTAGGGCAACATGTCGTTCGCGTCCATTTTGCTCAATTCAATCCAAAGTAAATTATCCTTGATCTGTAGCGCTCGCCGTTGACGGTGATGGCCTCGCCAACGTCGTTTTCGTAGAAGAAGTACCC
>JBANCY010000560.1:0-17686 GCA_037040045.1 Phorticella flavipennis | reverse complement strand
AATCGTTTCATGTTCTGTTTGCCTTTGCTTTTGCTATATGATTTACATGTTTTCGGTTTAATATCAAAAGGAATGATATATATGCATAATAATGTATATTATTTATCGAAATAAAACAATGCACTCATGTATGAACCAATGCGCTGTGCAATATCTTACATAGGCCCATCGATTGCGCTGACTTTAAGCCGGAAATAGTAAACAGAACGTGCCAACATGCTTGCCGCAATGAAGAATAGTGCAATATATAGAATATACATGCCGCCATGTTCCTGTTAAAAATTATAGAGTATAATATTAGCATACAGGGTATAATATTAGTCATTTACTCACTTGTGCAAAATTTACTGTGCACACGGTTAGGACAATGCTACCAACAAGGAAGAATATGGCCAGTATGGCGAAGAGACTGCCGCGTCCATTAGCAAAACGTGAACCCACCGAAGAGACCTTCCTGCAGTGTGGACAACGAGCCAGGGCATTGTGATAGGTGTTGAACTGCAAAATGTAAGCGATACAATTAGGTCCGAGTACAAAAGGATGGAAATGCTGTGGTAATACCAAAAATGTATCGGAGCAGTGGCCACAGGTGACACGGCACATACCCGGCATGGTGGGTACGGGTGGCGTCACTGGGCTAGGTGCCAGATTAATAATACGCTTACAATTGGGCCGTGGACAAGCAATGCGCTGCGAAGAGCTCTTGCAGATTAAAAGGCAATTGCAAGGACAGCGCACGTACTTCTTGCCGGGTGGCGCATTCCGTATGGGCTGAAATTGGATAGATTAGATTGGATTTCTGGTGTATAGGTGAGTTGTACTTACAGTGGCCTCGTTGCAATGGGTGCATTTGACCACATGTTGCTCCCGTTTGGTAGTTATATCAATCATATTTTGACAGACGCGACAGGTGACCATGGGCACGCCACCGGTGCCACTGTTCTGATAGGGCGGCGGCAGCTCATCGGGCCCAATTGCAGGCACTGGTGGCAGGTCATCGGGGCCTATGGGCGCTGACTGTGCATTGGCGCCTGCAAATGATAAAAGATATGAATTAACTCTTAACTGAAGTTTTTTAATGAATTGGGAACCTTTTGTATAAAATAAATACATCTTAAGGCAGTTGCAACCGCTGAGATACTGTGTAAGCTCTCTGACCCAGAGTCTGTATGAAAGCGAACCTTTGAGATAAGTTGATATGGTGTGCATGGAAGAGCATACAGGGAGCGGGGGCAATAAAAGCGAGTGGGTCAATGTTAGTGAGCAGATCTAACCGGCAAATGTGCATCATTCTGGCTTAAAACAAGTTCGTACTTTGTGCGGAGAGAGAACAAGACTTAACTATAAATAGCCCACAGCCTTGAGTTCGCCAGGGCATAAAAGGGTGTACACTGTGCGCCGATCAGGTTCTTGCCATCTGCAACAGAGCGCCTCGACGAGTCGTTGGGGGATTCAATGTTGTCTGCCCGACGATAATGGTAGTGCATGACTCATATAATCGCCTTCTGCCTGCCATCGCGAAGCGTTGTTTTTGTGATTAAACAGCTGAACGACACACACAATGTCGCTACCTCTGATATGGAAGCATAAACAAAACAAAGCGACAATCAAATGGAAATACTCCATGTCGCCAACGAAGTTTGTATGCTCTTACAGAACAGCTGTTGGCTCGACTCGGGGAATTGTCAGCAGATGGAGTACTGGGAAAACCAGAACTAATGAGTGAGTATTAGGGTAGGGTTGGTATTACAGTCGAACTTCCCTATAATAAACTTCATTTTATGAAAATTCATTAAAATATAATGAACAAGGAACAAAAAAGTTGTGTGTTTGAAATGAATTAATAATAGGGAGAGCTTCATTGTATAGAAGTTTACCATAGAGAAGTTCGACTGTATTAAATTAGCTGAACTTGGGTTGCGTCAAGAGCTATTTTCTTATCGAATTTGTAGAGATTACATTAGATTGGGGTTCTCGGTGGACCAGGGGATGGTGCACTGCTCTGCCATGTCGATAACAGGCATTCCTAGAAAAATAGGATTGTTATAACCACTATTTGAACATAGAATGTGTCAGGAGTTTCTTATACTCTTTTCGAAGAAAATGAAAAAAAAAAACAGGTTAACAAAAGTCTCCAATATCCAAAAATTGCATTAAAATTTGGGTGCTGTAATTTCGAAAAGACTATGAAATTTTGGACGAACCGAAGATAATACATGCTTACTTCTTTTTATGGTAATTTAAGAAGTGTCATGATCTATTTGCTTACCGGATTTGGAGAGATTAACTTAGATTATGCTCAAATAACGCATTAATTTTTGAGACCTGATACATAGAGTAAATCTACAAAGTGTCACATAATAGATGACATAGCTGATACTCCCATGCGTTTTGCTAGTTTGCAAAAATACATAGTATAATTGCAATTGGCTGACAATTTGACTGTGATTCGGCATCAAGTTACGAACTTTCTGCGTATCTCTCCGCCGCATATGGGGTGTCACACCCAATACCCCCACCACACCGCCGCGCTCACCCGCATGACTCAGTTTGAGGGGTTGGGGGAAGTGTGAAAAGTCTGTGGATGAAATGAAAAGCTAGACGAGGCCTCGAGGCAGACAAAAACTCGAAATCACAATGGGTCCAAAGTAGAGCGCACACTTGTTGGGTTTCCAAATGGGCCCGTCGTATGGCGTATGCGGGTGGATGGGCGGAGAGGCGGGTTGAACGCACTTAAAGATACTTCCCGGAGACTTATCATATCATATCATACGTACCAGCGCTGGGTCCGGGATTTTCCACACCATCAGCTGGAAAGGATGGGTACGAACCGTTGTTGGGTTCGTCCTTGTTCAACAAACTCTGTCGCTCGGGATCAGCCATAACGGCACAACTATAGCAGCAACTCCCGTTATTAATGCAACTCAATTGCAATTACTGTTGTTGTTGTTGTTGGTGGTGGCGCTGCCGCTGTTTCTGCTCTTTTTGTTGTTATTTCTTTTATTTGCAACGCAAATGCTTCAACTGCAAATAAACCAAAGCGGAGACAATTCAATATTAGTTTGCTTAAATTGCATATTTTTAGTTGCTCAAGAGCAGCTCGCAGTTTCTTCTTTCTTTGTTTGCTGCATTTGCTTGTTTTTTTCCTCACTTTTTTACTTTTTGCACTTTTTCTTTGCTCCTTTTGCCTCCTCCCTTTTCGGCATGCGCCACAATAATCAATTCTACAGCCGCTTTGGCATTAACAGGATCAACAGAATTGGCATATAAACACAAGATTTACACAAATGCAGTAAGCACAACGTTTGCAGTTAATTAATTTGTTTTTGCAGTCTTTCGTGCTGGTTTTTACCTTATTTTGTTGAAAATGCACTGCTGCTGCTGCTGCTGTCGACGCACATTTGTGTCAATGGGCAACGCTGCGGAGCTAGCCGAATATGGTCACACTACTTAATGCAGCCCTGCCGCAGAGGTTGCCAGAGCGTTGCCACACTAACAGCTGTTTTTTAATATATATAAACGCGGTTTTTTAACTAAAATGTCACAAAACACAGATAATGCTAAAGACCACGAGAGTTCCAGTGATACGGAAACAGAACGCATAAATCTGAGCCTAGCAGGAAAGGTCCGTAAGCGTCAGTTTACGCAAAGCTACGGATATCAGCCACTGCCAATGTGCATAATTGACGCGGGGGAAACAACGCAATTGCCCGCCAAATCGAGTTCCATGCGTGATCTGACCTCCAATGCGCCACAAATCATAGAAGATAGCTCCGATCTCGAGGTGGATACCGATTTTTATATATCCAACGAGAGTAGCTGCAGCAGCGCTGAGAACGCGCCAAAAGCAAACATAACATATCCCGGACGAGCATTGCAGAAAACTGATCTGAAAGTTAGACATATTATAAATAGACGTAAAACTCGTCGTAAAATTATTTATAATAAAACAATTTAGTTCAGAAGTAAACATATGTGAAATTTAAATTCAGCTGCCGCAACAAAACAAAAAAAAACGGTTACCAGCACTTGCACAGGGTTGCATTGGACATAGACATTTTACAACACTGGACCAGGGCTACAGGTTGGTTTGTGCACTTTTTTATTTTGGAGTAGTGGTAAATTTTTACAGTCTGAACTATTTATATGCGGTTTTTATGTAAATAAACCAAAGCAAACGTAGTCAAAATATATACAAAATGTAAGTAATCGGCGGAGAATGGCATTAAAGATGCGGCGTTCAAGTGTAGGGTAAAAGAGGCGTGTGAAAACGTGTGATGATTTCATTTTGTGTTGTTGTAGTGGAAACTTCGTCGTATCTTTGCCTGACGCTGCGCTGCCCTTGTTGCAGCTGTTGTTGTTGCTGTTGTTGTAGCTGTTGTTGTTGTTGTTGCTGTTGGCTTAGGTACGGGGCAGCGGCGGCGACGGCGACGTCAGCGACGCACACAAAATGTTTATTTAGCCAAGACAACAACAACAACAACAAGAAACCCAATGATAACAACAACAAAGACGCACACTAAAAGACTGCTTAGAACACCTGTTCTTAATTGATTTTTCACATTTTCACCATTTTCTTTCAGTTCACAGTCGATTTTTTATTTCATTCTCCTCTTTTAACTCCGGGCAACAACTGTGTTTTTGGATTCTGCCGCAGCTCAACACCAGCCCCGATGATACGAATTTTCCCTAGCCTAGAAAGTTATAAACGAACGAACGAATATTAGGATTATCCCAGTTTAACCACCGATTAGTCAAGAAATTCAGCAAAACAGTTAAATCAAAATCATGGAGGCGCCACCAATGTTTAACAGTGTCGAGGACGAGTGCAGATACTGGAAAGAGCGATCCAAACAGTACCACAAAGAGTAAGTCCCATGGACCCACTACATAAGTGTATCTGAAATTTATGTAAAATATCTTTCTCCTTAACCTATAGATGGACAGATGTTAAGCAGGAATATGATGAATATGTTGAACAGTCACGCGAAATGGAAGCCGAAATGGATGCCACTCTGGAACAAAAACAGAGTTTAATCAAAGATCTCAGAGCCAAGCTAAATATGCTGGAGAAAGAAAATGATTCACTCAAGGTGCGACTCATCATTGCTATAAATATGTATTCGAAAACTCTTAGAACTATTTGAAACACCTCAGCTTAAGTGACTTCGTGAACCTCGTGGTAGTCACCTTTAACTAACCTCATGCGTTAGGGCCTCGGTGTATCAGTGGATAGCGCACTGTCTCGCCAAGCAAGAGGCTGTGCGTTCGATCCCCACTCATGTCGATAGCATGGGTTGTTATGGCCATGTAATAATAATAATAACGCATAGTCATAGTATACTCAACAACTATAGTCTTATGATATTCTATTGTTATGCACTACGATCCTAATCTTTCTTTTTTTCGAATTTCAGCACAAGCTGGACACACAAGGCATTGAAATGTCGAATTTAGATAAACAACTGGAAACAGTTAAAAAAGAGCGAGATTCTATGAAAGATTATCTGCGACAATTGGAGCAGAAAAATGATGATCTAGAGCGCGCGCATCGTATACTCAATGAGAGCATAGTAGACTTTGAGAAGATGTTAGACAAAGCCTATGAAAAGAATGCTTTACTCGAAATGGAGGTGGATGAAAAAGAAATGCTTCAAGAGAAGCTACAACGCTTAATGGATGAGACCAGAGGTAAGTTTGTGAAATATTATCTCAAAAATACAAATTTATAAAAACTGTTTCCGATTTCTTACAGATCTCAAGCAAGAGTTGAATGTCAAGTCACGCTATACGCCGGCTAATGGCTCCACGGCTGCAGCAGCCGGGATGGGAGGCAATAGCTCAATGAACTCATCCGCATCGCTTCCGAATGGAATAGTGGGAAATGGTGATATATTACTGCAACATGACAATGCAGCCACAAAAGCCACAAGCGTCAGCGTTAGTGCGCTTAACGGCACTTTAGCAAATAAAAACGATTATAATCAACATCAACATTCGCTTAAAAGTAAGCTAAAACGCGTGCTCAAACTATCGAAATCCATGCGCCAAACCAAAAACAAAAACATTAATATAAATTTAATTTAATTTCCATAAGCTTTATAAGAAAAACACAACACAAACACTGCGTTATTACAGAAAACATTGCATATTTTGTTATTAGTAACTTTTAAGTTTAAGTTAGCCTCATTTCGGAAAAAAATGCGCCTTTCTTGTATTTGTTGTATTCTTTCAAAATTATTAAATGTAAGCAAGAATTTTTTTTACAACTTTTGCAACATTTCTAGTAGAGAATGCCTATGTATGTGTTTGTGTTTGTTTTTGTAGCTAGTGCAACTAACTTGTGTAACTTCTAGGGTCGAACAACTAACCAAAGTGTGTTGTGTACTTCCTTTACAGATCCCGAAAACCTTATCAATGGCAATGCCATGAATGCCAGTTCCCGCACCACGGCGCTCAACATTGTCGCCGACATGTTAAGAAAATTGAACGTAAGTCCTCTGTTCAGTGTAGCTCTGAAACTTTGGTGGCGCTGGCTTAAATCTCGCTCGATCTCATATGTATAATGCTTCATGTACCATAACGTAAAATATATAATAATAGGCTGTCATGTTGGGTTAGATGTTGTGTCAGAGAATTGCATTATCTGTGTACATGGAAAAGCCATTCACTTTCACAAACTTTCTAACTATACGGAATACATCATCATTCATTGCGTTCTTATGTTGCTTAAGTTCTAAGTACAATTTGTCTCTTCGTGTTTTTAGTTGGATAAGGCCTTGTTATGTCCTGAATGTCAAAAGTTTCGTTGCATTTGCGAGCCTCCGGCGCTGTCGCCTGTCGGTGATACTAGTCTATACCGTAACTCGACAACAGATTGCCCGGAAGCTGCTGTCCAGCGTCGGAGCAGTTTGAGTAGCCTGCAATTTGGCACAAATATCTTTAAACGCTTTGCGGAACGCATGCGCAGCATACAGGAAATCGAACCTGAACCAGCGCCGCCAGCGATATAGATATATATAATAATTTCCATAATTTCCGCTTAACAATTGACGCTTACAAACATAACAGACTTAACTTAATAAATGCATTTGTTTTTCGTAATTTTTATGTTGGATTTGTTTATTGTTTCAATTTTGTTTAATTTTTGCTTAAAAAAGTATTGATTATAATGGCTTTTGCTTGTGTTTGCAGGCCATGGAAACAAAACTGAAGACATATCGGGAACATGCGCCGCCGATGCAACCACGTCAATGACCAGAACCAGCGCTGTCACTGCAGCAGTCGCCCTTACTAACTGGACATGGCTATCGGCTCTCCCTGGAGGCGGAGTAACGGCTGCACTTCTAAGTTTCGATTTGAGTTTGAGTTTTGAGTTCCAAGTTCCAAGTTCCAGTTTCCGTTCCAGTTACAGTTGCAGTTGCAGTTTGTTCAGTTTTATGTTATAGTTTTATTACAAAGTTTTTTGCTCCTTTTATTTATTTTCTTCATTTCAATAGAATTTGTACAAAATTTTTCGACAAATTGAAGCCCAACATATAAATTAAAAGAACGCCTTATTAAGTAAATTATTAAGTTAAATCCTAAACTTAAGTCATCGAATTAATCTACAATATATATATATTTTTGGATTTTCAATGTTAAGCCTTGTTATAAGGTAAAAGCAAGTCTGGCCATGCCCTCAGTCACACGTACAAAGCACACGGACACGGACACAGACGCCCCGAAAGCTCCAAGCTCCGAAGCTCGGCATTAATATGAACACAAGCCTGGTGCGCAGAGCTTTTAAATCAAAAAGTGCACTAATACATGTACATTCACACACAGACACACACACACCTACCCACACATACACACATACATACACCCACATATGATATGATATAATATTTAGGACATGACCGACTAAGCGTATAAGTTAAAAAACCACGCAGCTTAAAAACACATAAGTTCAGCTGAGTCGCAAGTATTAGAGCCTTAACATCTATATATACATATATAAATATAAAGAGAAACAAAACAATACTCGTAGTATTAGAGCAGTTCTTAAAGTACAGCGTGTTAAACATAAGCAAAAGACAATTATCGTACTTCCCCCCAAATCCCACAAACCCTACAAATATTTAGTTAAATTTATATGCGGCAAAATAAATAACTAGTAAACCGAGCAGACATTTTTTGGTTTATATTTTGTTGTGAATATAAATAATGTAAAAATGCAAAAATCACTGTTATTATTATTATAATTATAACTATTATAATATATATTTATATATATATTAGATAATGTACATGTCAAAATACATGCACACGCGCTGAATAAACAGATGGTTAGTTTTAACTAGATGTTGAAAGAGTTCTTGTTTTTTTTTTGGTAATGGGTTGGTACACTTGGAGCCTTGTTGAGGTTAAATCTTCATCATTAAAATCAGCAAATATAATATTTACTAAGGTATAGGGAATATACACGTTTCATATATTTGTAAAGTTTTGTGCAAAAAAAATGTATACTTTTGGTTTTCACGTTTTTAAGAAATGTATATCATTAGACGCCTCCGTATAGAAAATTTTGGTATCCTTGAAGATGGATTGTTAATTTAACAAGAGACAGCTCTGATTTATATTGCCAAAACCAAAAAAACATTTTAGACTACCGGGAACTATGAGCAATATAAGTCTTAGTCTCTTTGGAAAATAAATATAAATAGTAACAACGGTTTTTTGGAGATTTATTAAAAAAAAATGGTGACAATTTCAATCTTCAAAGTATGCCCCTTCAGAAGCCACACATTTTGCCCATCTTTCGGGCAATTTATGAATTCCTCGCCAGAAGAATTCCTCTTCCTTGGACCCAAACCAGTCTTCTAGCCAATCTTTCTTCTGTTTCTTCTGTTTTCTTGTTGGCATTCATTGAGCTCATGCGGAACCCATCTGCCGGCCTTTAAAATTTTTCCCATGGCTTTGTGGCGTCTTCCAACGGTGCTCTGGTCAACATTCAATTGTTCTGCAAGTTGTTCTTGGGTTTGGCTATCGTTCTGGTCAAGCAACGCCTGCAATTCAGTGTCCTTAAACTTTTTTGGTGGTCTTCCACGCTCTTCGTTCTCAACTCCAAATTCACCGCTTCGGAATTTTTTAAACCAGGCTTGGCAACTTCTAATGCTTATAGCATGCACACCGTAAGCTTCCACAAGCATTTTTTGGGCTTCCACGGCAGTTTTCTTTAAAAGAAAGCAGAAAAGCAACGATGTCCGCGAATCGTGGTTTGTGGGTATAAAACTCAACGTTTTCAAAATTAGAAAAAAAATGCTATTGAAAACAAACTCGCAAATAACTTTTGAGCAGTATGGCCAAATGTCAAACGATGCTAAAAAAAATTTTACCAAAAATTTATCGATCACTTTTGTTACCGATAATTAACAATAAAAACAAACGCAGTTTCATATGCATAGACCTGGAACATAAAATATATGTCTAAAATTCTTACCTGACTTATCCCTATCGTTTTTTTTAACTGACTTGTCCCTTTTTTAATTACCTAACATACATATACAAATCATCTGAGCAGGGATGAAATGATTCTAGCGTGGATATCGGAATGGCATGTTCTATGTGCGTAACCTCTTCAAGGGCCTTTGGTTGGGCTTACCATTTTTCAGGTAGGTGACTCTTCATCAGTAAATTGTTTACGATCTAGTGAGTTTCGCAGGTACCAAAAGAATCGGTGGTCTGATGATACAAGGTCCGGTTTGTACGGAAGATTCGTCTAATTTTTTTAAACGATATCCCCCGCTTTGAAGGACAACATCATTTCTGTTCGACAATTCTGATGGCTCGTATGGTTATAATATAGGACCCAATTGATCGTTAGCATAATAAGTGTAAGATAGCATACGCTCTTAATTATCTTCCGATTTCACACAAATTCAACATGACCTTGTTCGGAGTCAGTCTAGACTTTAAAGACGTTTGTGCTTTTGCCTATGATAAATATCCTTTTCGTAATACCTTGAATAACTTAAAGAAAACTATTTAAAAATCTTCGTTATAATACAATTTTTCATATTTAACAAAATTTCAAAAATCCCAACAATTTCCTTGAAAAAGTGCGTTTCTTTTGTCGCAAAATTCATTGGGAACTCTGGAAAATGGGTGCAATTTTTTGAAAAGAAATTTACGAACCATTAAAGCATTACCAATAAACCTAACCACAATCTGTACTGTCATTTCAAAGTCCAGCAACCTCAGTCTTAATCTAGCCCAAGAGTATTCCGTACTTGTCTCTGCTTTCGAAAATATTACCATTCCACTCGGTTTCCAATGATAAATTTAAATTTCATCCCGACGCTTGTCTTGTTGTCAGACCGTCAAAGGCGAAAGGGCATTAAAAGTTCTTTTGTTGCTCTCATGTGCAATAAATAATTAATTAACGAAATATTTGTGTTAATTTAGCAAAGGTGCGCGCGCTCTGCGTCAATGGCTATGCCAAGGACGAGCGGCTGTTCCAACAGACCGACCAAACCAACCCTACCCAACCCAACCCAACCGCCGAGCGATATGCTAGCAATGCAAAATTTCCCCATAAAAGCTTTCGCGTTGGGGGACTTTCCCCTGTGCTTTTAGCACATTTACCTGGAGCTTTTTACCCCTGGATATTATGCTGTGGGCGAACATTAAAGCGTCTGGTAAGGTTGACCTTGCTGCAGATTGGGAATTTATGTGGCCAGCGGAGAAGTGCTAGTGGAGCGAGTGTTTCAAGGGTTTGGTTGCTGGGGATTTGGATTTGGCGACCGTGAGCGCTAAGCTAATGAAAGTGCTTTGGTTGTTTTTCCGACTTTTTTGAAGCCAGCAGTGAACGGGTTAGCGGCGGGATGGGTGTGGGTGTAGGGTGTTTGGGGTGTTGGTGTTTGGGAGTTTGGGGTGTTCGGTGTGGGTGTGGGGGTGTTGAGTGCGTGTATTTTTCATAAGCAGCGACGGAGGCCGTGAGTGCAAAGAAAAGCGGAAAAGTGAAAAGCTTTTATTCTACGCACAGCACTTACAGGCTCTGCCCCACGCCCCCGAAACCCACTCCCAGCTCCATACGGCCGGACTGAGTGGCTGGCTCCGGCCTGGAGCTCTGCCTGTTGCTGCTGCTGCGTGTATTGTTGATTTTGTTGCATGGCTGCCGCATGCATGCTGCATGCACCCAGCCATAAGCGGATTGGGACTGACACAATGCAATCGCTGTTTGACAATAAAAAGTCGTCCACACACACTCCGTCTGTGGGTGTGGCTTTGTGTGTGTCTCTGGATGTGAGTGTGTGGGGGATGGGGGACATATTATGCGTATTTTTAAAAGCAATTTGAAGAATTTATACGCTATTTCATCCTGTCGACGACGACGACGACGCCGCTTAATGAACTCCCTTGAGAGTGAAATGTGAACGCGTCAACTAATTAACTGAGCAGAGCTTAAACTGCTTTCAAATGCGGCTAACGTTTGGGAATTATAAGTCTAGGGTAATGGAAATTGAAATCGCCCCAGGGAATCTGGGTCACGGTGAGGGTTAAGCATGTTTCTTACAGCGCCGGGCCAGTCAAACAACACAGGTGCGTCGGCTTTCAGCTGTTGTTTGGGCGGAAGAAGTTCTCTTCGGTTTAATTATGCTGTCATGTAGTACAAGGCTTCAGCGCGAAATGCCAGTAAAACAACAGTAAAACTATAGTATATTCACTTTGAAGTTTGCCACGCACAGATGGTGGCATTGAAGACCCACGTTGTCGGCAGAAAAAATGGTAATTTAATGACTTTTTGTCTGCAGTTTAGCAGTTTTTGATCTAACGCAATAAATTTTGACTAAAAATACTACTTAAGATTCTGTGAAAACGGCTGATCATTAAAAAAAACTGCTTATAGAACCGGAATATTGGTACCGTTCTTTCGCTATGCCTTGCCTTTATACTTTATACCGGGATAATACCGACGCCTAAGATCTGTCGGAAAACTAAGAAACGACGACACACTTATTGGTGTATAGTATATTTCTTTAGTCAGATGATTCTGTGCCCACAGTTGTAATTTCCCGAAATGTGTTGTTCATTGTAGTAAATTCACGGTATATTTCATTTTACTGCAGCATATTCCCGGTATTTTTCGCCTACAATAGTGAATTCACTGTATTTTTTGACCACAGTATAAAATTCCCTTCACTTTTGCCTTCAGTATAAAAATCTCTTAATATGTTGCCCACAATCTGTCATTCCCGGTATTTTCTTATGTTTTTGACAGTAAAAAATTCACTCTATCTCTTGACTACATTAGAAAATTCCTGTTAATTTGGTTGAAAGTAGTAAATTCCCGTTATTTTCAGACATTTCGGTAGTATTTCTAATGACAAAGAAGCTCTCTGATGGTAACTGTGGGTCAACCGACTGACCGACCGAAACTTGGTACTTTTATAAAACGCTGGACATTTGAACCAAATGAATTGGACCACTCCAACTGCCTTACAACTAATAGTCGGTTTTGCCCAAGCTGTTGCACATCCATCCTATGTTATAATCTTATAAACAATGTTTCAAACAGCTTCGAATAGAGCATGGAATCTTCGGTGTGTCAAGGATAATCCTTCCTTACTTGCTTTTTATTCTCTATGCCCTTGTGTACAATGTAAATATCTCTGCCGTCTCAACTTCCAAACGATTATGATCTCTTCTCCGAGCCACAGATATATACTTCGTGCTACTTGTACAAGATGGTGCCATTACCATAGTTTTCCCGTTGCACTACTCTCGGTTTTGACCTAAATGTAAATACTTCTGCTGAAGCTGCCCAAGGAGCAGCACGCACAAAGAAACATATATTTTTGGCTGGGAGATATACATTTATAGGGCGACAAGATGGGCCAATTATCTGGGTCAGGTGGACTGCCACAGCTCGAACAATGAGCGCAGTGCCACAAAGCGAACTTAAGGACAAACAACAGCGGCATTTGGTAAACATTTCGAAGCTCAAGTGTAATTGTTTTCGCATAAAGACGGAGTCAAACAGCTCGTAAAACTGAAACAAAAAAATCTATATATAAAGCTGGATGCTTAACTGACAAGTTTCAAATACAGGGTGTTGCAGGTTGGCGTTAATCCGTTGAGCTATAAAGCGGCTTAGTGGGTGGAGTTTATTAATTGGGGTAGGGAAAGGGCCAGGAAACTGCTGAATAATGCCTGTAATGGTTTTACCTGAGTTTTGGGCACTTTTTGGTACACCCTGTACTTTTGGCATTTATACACTTTAAATATTTAAAATGCGCGTTGGAGTAGTTCACAAAGCGGTAAAATAAAGTAAATGCTTAAACGGAAGCTTGGCAATATGATGATGTTCATGATGTTCATGATGATGATGATGATGATAAGGATGTGGATGAGGCGGAGGCTGAGGCTGACGTTCTGTGGTGCCTTGGGGTGGCTACCCTGGCATGTCCTGTGCCATTATGCTCTGGCCTAAACATCAAATAAAATCGATATATGGGTGGATGGTGTGTCTTGTGTGAGTGTGTTTAGGGGACTGAGTGTGTGTGTGTGATTTTGGGCATAAACAAGCAATGTCGACACATCCTGCACGGGGGCAAAGGGCGGCCATTCTGCATGCCCTCAGGTTAGGGACTTTGCTTTGTTTGAACGCCGCAGGACGCTCATTTTTCGTAATGAGTTTGCCTATGTGCAGGTGTAGCCGAATATCAGCTACAGGACTCAAAATCAAGCTAAAGCAAATAACAACAACAACAAAAATAAAGCTAAAACGGAAAAGCAGACAACGTGCAGCTGCTTGGGGATATTTTTGTTGCGTTGCCTGCAATAATAAAAGGCATAATTTGCTTTAATACTAAGAGACCTTTTACACACAGATACACACACACACACACACACACATAGATACACACACGTCTGCTATCATATAGCTAGATTTGCCGTAGAAATAGCTAGAAAAAAAAACCATAGCTGCTGTTAACACTGTACCTGCTGTTTTTTCTATTATTTTTCCCCAATTTTAAAGCTGTTTTTTCCAATCAAAATCGTGTCAACTTTAAGCACCTTTCACCTTTCACCTTTCCCAGTCATAAAACTAGCTTTTTTTGCTCTGCACCTTGCTTGGCAGCACTGGCACTGACTTGTTAAGCGCTGTCAATGACAATGTCATTGGCGTCGTTGCCGTCTTTGCCGCCATCTTCTTATTTAACTTCCGGCTGGCAATACATCCGCTGCTGTCAGCTACCTATATACTATATATATATACAGTATATAGCTAAATTGACAACGATTTCCAAGTATCAATTTCGCATTGAATACGTTTGATTGGAAGTCCGAGCACCTGTAGAGCTCTGGCACTGATCAATCAGGCGTGATAATTTAACAGGAACTCAGCAAAGTCGCCATGCTTTATATGATTGTTAATTAGATAGTTGACACCCCCTTCGGGGGGCACTTGAAGTGTACATCATTAGCAGACATTAGAGATATTTAATTAAATTGAATTGCTCAATGACAAAAGGGCAATCGATAAATCCTTTGAAATGTTGCATTCCATTTGATTTGCAATCAGTTTCAATTAGCTGAGACAATTCCAATGCAACTAACTGATTGGGGGGCGTTTAGGGCATTGCATAAAAAAGAAGCTAATTGAGCCCCCCCCATTCCTTCACTGGCTTATTTACCTTGCCACTTCTGCTAATTGAAGTCGGTTTCGCCTGGAAGTTAACTTTGTTTTTTGGCTCTTTGAGAGCCAAAATTGCTGCCGATGGCCTTATAAATTGCCCAGTGAAACAAGCTGTTGCCCTGAGCAAAACTTTTTATGCCAACAACGAGGCGAGCAACGCACCTTTGCGTTCTACTTTATGGTTCCCTGAATCCCTCCCTCATGGGCGTGTTCGGGTGGGGGAGTGTGTGTGGCTAAACCACACAGACAACATGCCATTGACAGAGCATTGTCTGAGCGTGCTACCCACTGATTTATGCTGCCACAAAAGGAACATCATGCAAAGCATACAGAGAGCTGTCTTTCATTTTCTATATATGTTTTTCTTTTTTCCAGTTTCAACTGGCTCTAGGTTTTGACAACTGCCAGAGAGAGGCGGAAGTTTTTAGTTGAAAAGGTCTTGGGGAAGCTTATCTTCATGTCTACATAAAGATTTCATACTTTTTTTAGATGTGCTTCAATACAGTCAAACTTGATGGTCCTTTTTTGGAAGAAAATGCTTTAGTCAACGTCTGCTAGTAAAGTTCAAGCATGGATTTTTTTCCGTGTTTATGAATTGAAGATTGTCAAATTTGGTAAATCATTAGATATTACAGAATTTTAAAAATGTAGCAAATTTAAGGACACTAGCTTAACAAACATAGGAAATATTGACAAACCCAATTTTCAGATGTATGACAATGATACAACCCAGCACCTTCTATTAAGGTGTTTCGTGGATTTTAAGAGCCAAAAAATCGGCTATTTCGACTAATTTTGTACACATAATAAATAAAATTATTAATTTAAAATGTTGGGGGTAAGAAAGAGCAACATTGGAACAATATTTTGTGAATTTTCCGTTGAAATCTTTTGCAGCTGATTTCCAGCGACGCCTCGCGTTGGTCAACGGAATAGACGAAAGATTCTTCTAAAATCAAAAGAAAAATATTTCATCGATTAGTAGATAAGTATAGCTCGCGATAAACGGAAGTATTTGAAAAACAACTGAACTAAAACAGTATGATTTTAGTTTTAATTTCTATGGCAAATTGTGCTGAAAACATTATTTGTAATTGAAAAAGAAGGAAGTCCTTCAATTAATCAAGAGGTCATCTTATTCAGAACAACTGTGAAAAATTTGAATAGGATCGCCTCACTGGTTGCCGAGAAATCTTGACCTCTAACTTTGGAAACTCAAGAAAAGCACGGTCAAAGATTGAATTGGATATATAGTTTCATTAGAGAGGCCGTTCTCCCAAAGGTTCTATCTTCTACACTTTTATTCCGATTGTTTTGAAACATTCAGAATATGTTCTAGATATATCATCGCCTTTGGAAACAATGTTTTGAGTTAATTTCTTCTTTGCTTTGCAAACTCCCGCTCAATTTCCTTTGGAAATAGTATAAGAAAACTCTAATTTGATTCCTTCAACTTTGCCTACCCACGTTATAGTTGTGCATAGCCATTAGTGTGCTTTACTAATATCTGGGGTATATAATATCGAAGCGTTGAAATTTATGTTGCATACTTTTTTGGATGGTTGCGGCTTGTAAGCGTAGCCCAATTAGGCGTAAACAAATTTGTTGCTGCTGCTGCCGTTGGTGCTGTTGCTGCTGCTGCTGTTGGCGTTGTGGCTCTGTAATATGAGCCACTGAGTGGCCACTAGTTGCTGTTGGGCCACCACCGCCTACAGCTGGCCGCACCGAGCCCCGCCTACAGACGCCCAGTCGTGACATTGACAAAGCTGTTACATGCGCAACGTGTAAATATTTTGAACTATTGATACGCACACGCAGTTGTTACTCCTGATGAGGATGATGATGATGATGATGATGACGATGATGATGATGATGATGACCCTGATGCCAACAAACTGTTGCTTATTTTGTTGTTGTTGTCGTACTTCACATACTCGGGGGGCGGAGTCAAGCACCGCGCAGGGGATATTTCCCAATTTCCCCTGCGACGCAACAGTTTTTATGCCCCACATGGCGTATGTGTAACTTCGTGTTTGCCGCCATTTGCCGAACTCCAAATTTGAATTTGAACATTAGCCAAGCGCCAAGTGACAGCCTGTGCTCCATGCTCCATGTTCCATGCTCCACACTTTATGCTCCATGCTCCATGCTCCATTAAATGCCCCAGTTTCAAGTCAGTCTTCTTAGGGAGCTGACAGCGTGTACACGTGTCTCTGGCGCAAAATATAATACGTTCAAGCCTAAACAAAGCTCAACGGAATTATACAGCCTTACAAGCAATTACACAGTTACATATATATATTTTGCCGTGTCTCTATATATAGGTATATCGGGCGAACGCGCCGCGCTTGGACTTTGGCAATTGGAAAATCGGTGAGTAAATAGATTACAAGGCGTTATAATAAAACGCCGCTTCATGCTATTTACACCCAAGTGCTTCAGGGGCACACCGTGACTCACACCGTGAATCCGACTGTGACTGTGACTGTTACAGTCACTGTGTGGGTCATGAAGTGGCACTTAACTTGCTTGTAAATCTGCCACTTAAGAGGATTACAATGTTGCAAATAATTATTATCGGCAGCACTTTGGTTTTTACCATTGTTGCAAAACGAATTAACTTTGTTGCGCAGCCAAACACGTTTTTCGGATAAAATAATTTTATTCCAAACAATATATTTTATATAGAGAGAGTCGAGGGTCTATAATATAGTATATAATACAAGACTTGTGGCAGCAACAGGCAAAGAGCTTAAATCGTTGTAAATGTTGTAGTATTTTTGCCATTTTAGTTTTTAGTGTTGCAGCAACAGGCACAACCGACATATGTATATAATGTTATATGATATATGAAAATATGTATATTATATGTACATATGTGTGTGTGTGTGTGGCCTCCTGTGATACACTTAATCCGACATTTACAATTTTTGCTTAAGGATTTATTTATGGATTCAATATGTGTACAACGTTTACATTGCTCACGAGTGTGTGTGTGTG
>JBANCY010000558.1:0-27475 GCA_037040045.1 Phorticella flavipennis | reverse complement strand
AAACCTAGATCCAAACTAGGAGGGTCAAGTCAAATGACCTGAGCAGGAATCGAACCTACGTCTCTTTGTTTGGCAAGTCAGTGGGCTATGCACTGGCCTACCGAGACCCCTAGCTTGCATTTCTATTACTCCGAATTTCTTATAGTTAAACATTTTCCATTTGAAGAACTGCCAAATAAAGAGACACCACTTGCCGCGCACACACCGAAAAATAATACAATTAACATGTTTTCAGGCAACTTTCTTCGTAAAGAAACCAACAACAATAAGAACATGGTGCGGGTCTTTCAAAATTTCTTGATGATTCACCGACATCTTTCATACGCACCGCAAACAATGGAACCGCGCTTCAAATGCAAATCCGAACCGAAAGCAAAGCCGATCCAATAATTTCCTATGAAGTGCCTAACGGTGCCGCGTCAATCGAAGACAATCGAATGCAATCTAGATCAAAGCACAGATCGTTCTACACCGTTCTTCAGTCTTCAGTCTTCAGTCTACACTCTTCGCGCTTCTTTCTCCTACAGTTCCAACTGTGGCAACGTCTGTTGCGGCTTGCGTTCGCCTTGAGACTAATCAATTAGCCCTGACTTTGACTCTTCAAACTGTCGACTGCTGAAACCACAGCCCAAACAGGCCCCTGCCACTGCACAGTGGGCCAAAATATAGACAATCTCGACTAGATTAGACGTCTAATATATAGTCATATAGGTGTTAGCTGCAATAGGCATTTCTACCCTTGTTATACCCTGAACGCTTTTGAAAATTGGAAAGTAGGGAATAATAGTTTTGTTGGCATGTATGTAGCAGGCAAAAAGGGGCGTGGCAGATCCCATAAAGTATATATGTACTTGATCCCAGTCGATATAAGCATGTCCGTCTATATGAACGCGACGATATCGGCAACTATACGAGTCTAACTCTTGACTCCAAACTTGACACGAAGATTTATGCATAGCCTTGCATAGCTTTGGATGCCACGCCCACTTCACCCGATAAAAGATAAAAACGTTTTTCGGCTATAACTTTGGCATATATTGCTCGACACGAAATTTGGTATATAGGTTTATACATTAAAACTGAAGAATATAGTATCCCAATATTTTTCATACACCTATCAATTTTTCCGAAAAAGTAACGAAATGTGTCCAGCAGCTACAATTGTTATGCAAGAGATATGAAATTTGTTAAATAGTTGCTTATACATCCTATACAGAAATTGCCAACCAAAATTTTCTTCCATCCTAATATGGTCAGCCCTAAATTAAATAGGTGCTTATAATGTATAGAATTCCTATCATAATGATATAAATTTAGGAGTATATTTATGACTATGGCATTAAACAATACTGAAAATTTCAGAACAATTGTATCATAAACACCGAAGTTATAACACTTAGAATGGTTCTCTAGATTTGAAATAAACTAAGTATATAAATATATAACAAGCGATATATATAGTTATATAATATGGCATAGGTATGATAGTAATTTTGTAGTGCCTTACTTAGCTTTTGTCCCACTGTCTCTCACCTGCCATCTCTTTCTCTATCGCCGTCCCTGTCTCGGGCGCTGCGCATGCGCAGAGAAATTGTGAGAAACCGGCAATTGTCGTCGGCATTTGCCAACACTTGGCACTTGGCCCGATCCGAAATTGGGTCAAACGGTAAATCCAAAACAGCTGAGCGAAGCGTCGCGACGTTTCGGCCAAAAAGAAGAGAAAGAAGAACAACAACAAAAGCGTCGAAGAAGACGAGACGCAAAGCAGACAGAAAGCTAGTCGAAACAAGTTGGGAAAACACCTCCATTAAAGCAGCGCCGGGAGCACCCCACCCACCCCAACTGCTTAGAAGAATTCGAAGCATTTTCGGTTGGTGGAATGATATATACCCTGAAATTTTAATAGGGAAGGTATAGTGTCTTTTATCATACTAGAGATTTTGTCAGTGCAAAGACTTTTGACTCCATAAGCTATATGCTATAGTCATAAAATTTGAACGATACTAATATATATACTTACACTATACCTAAGTAGCAGCTGTACCAAATTTCAGGTCAATCCGTCCACTATATCTCGAGTTCCTTCAGGCTAGTTTATAACTAAAAAACTTTTTTGCTTTTAAAATAATATTTGTTCTTTATTGTGAATGCTCAATTTGTAATTGTTATTATAATATTATATGAATTATTATTATAATAATGGTTTTTTTCTTGTCACATATTAAACTTATTTCTTGATCTTTCGTCTGTTGCCTTTAAGTTTTTGCTTTGCCAAAAGTTTTCGCTTTCTTCTAGAATCTTTCTTTTACTTTCTTCATGCACACAAAAAAGTTGAGTTTTCCATTTAATTTTAATTTTTTTTTTTAGTTTAATCTTGTTTTTTTTTTTCATTTTTTTCGGGATATGGTAAAGAACATTTATAAGTTTTGTACCCTCAACCATTATACCATTTTTGACTTGTTTGTCTAGTTAGATCTTTCTTTCTTTTCTTTTGTTCTATTTTATTTTCTTTTCTTTTTTAGATATATTGAAAAAATTACTTTTTTTATGTACGTTTGCGACTTAGGATTACGCTTGACTTTAGTTCCATTTAAATCAGATACATGAATTTATATATATATATATATATATTCTGGGGAATGACATTACACATATATCTAACTGGGTTTATCTGGGTTTATTTGGGCTTTGGGTGTGATTATAATTCTTGACTTATATCTAAATCGATAGATCATTTGTGAACCATATGCGTAAAATGTTGCCAAATTGTCAATAGATTCTGAAGATATACGATTTTCGGAGTAAAGAAAAATCAAAAAATTTGCAAAAATGAAGAATGCATTTGAATATAAATGTCGGATCTGAAGCATCAGAATTAAATACTTACTCCGAAATTGTATATTTGGATAAATAAAGTTTTCGGAGTAGATAGTTGAACGCTGAAATGAAAATCATCCATCATAATTATCAAATCAAAGAGTTATATATCTTTAAGAAATTACTCCGAAATCCCTCGGAATTTACTTTGAATGCATAAAAATTTGATAGGTTCGTGTCAAAACTGGCTCAACTGACAAATCGGCACATTTTTATATGGGATTTGCTTATTCCAAAATTTAGTAATACGACTCCGAAACAGCATATATATGTCTGTATGTTTGTCAACTTAACGCTAAAATCTGGCAAATCGATGATGGCCAAGAGACAGTTTGTGTGAACAGCTGTTAATCGTGTATTTGGATGGGATTATTTTATATAGTCATGATATATATCATATAATTATCAGCACCGATTTACTTTTTATGTTCACTGTGAAAGGATTTGTCGCAGTTCTTCAACATTTCTGGCGACACATTCTCGGCTGTCTCTAGGAAAATGATCTATTTACAGCTTTTTTTTTTCTACAGTCGTAACTCGTCCTGCTCTCAGGGGTTCTGAGTAGTCCTTCATGGCGAGTTACCACTGTACTTTCTCTACAATTTATCTTCCAAAAAAAAAATTATATAGATTTCTCAATTGAGTTGCTTAAATTTTAAACACTTATCGGCGAGCCCTGTCTGTATGTATTAGAAATGATTTGTGCGGGGGCGAAGGGAGGAGGGAGTTGGTCGAGAAATGGTATTTCTTATGTGTGAAACGATACTATCGATAACATAATAAGAGCGGTTTCTTTGCTAATCTTAGTTTTGAAACGATAGTTTTTTTTGGAAAATCTGAATTACATGGTTTTTAGCGATAGTTTGAAAGTATTATTTGAATGCGATTATTTAAATGATTGTTCCAATACTGTGCTGCATTTCAAAGTAAACAAGACTCTTTCACAAAGTGCTCCATATTTGCATAGGAAAGAACGACTAAGTTTTATTGTGTATCGCAATTTGGGGTTATTACATGAATACCATCTACAGATATTGCTTATCTACGATGTTTGACATAATAACGATACCAAATATCGGCTTCGTTTCGGTGCCCCTTTGGAATGTCAGTATCGGTATGCGGTGTCGATAATTTACTCCCAAAGGTCATCATTATTAGATCAAATATCGTAAGGAATTAGTATCTATAGATGGTACCCGTGTATCATGCTATTACGATGAATTGGAGTTTGAGATACAATCACTTGATTTTGGAAAAAAAGAAAGCCTATCGATAACTATTATTGAGTTCTAGTATTCAGCTGTAAGTTATTAATCGCTCCTTGGTTTCGATCAACCAAATATTGTAGGGAAGCAATATCTATGGATAGTTTTAGTTTGAGAGACTATCGACAGCGTTTATCCAGTTCTGTTTCTAAGCTTTAAATAGTTCGTAATGGCTTAGGATACCAGAAAGGTCTATACTATCGCTTTCTTTTATTATTACAAGAGTAAAGTGTTTGATAGTTAAAGCCTGATCCCTCAGATATATTGAGTGTAATTTTAGGAAAAGTCCTGTTTACTTTGAAACCCTTTTGTATTGGATATAACTGACATATCATTGGGTGATAAAACAAAGGAAGGAACTCTTAAAAAAAGTCGAACGAAGTCAAAAGATATGAACTAAAAATTATCGTAAAAACTATCGCGGTGTCTATCGATAGTTATCGTTAGCACGAGAGTGTGGCAAATGGCAACAGCTGCAGTTACATGGCAATAGGCTATATGATATAGATATGATCTGATCGGATCTGATATTAAATGATATGATATGAATGAGTTGAGCATGCGGCAGCTGTTTGTGGGCTGAGTTGGGGGTAGTTGGGGCATGGGGGCGTCGGGGTTGTGGGTGTGGCAAGAACTCGCTACGCTACGCTTTTACCCTACACACATACTCGTACACATACACATACACATACACAGTTATTGTGGCATTGACGTGTCAATAATACATCCAAAAAAAAAGTACATTTATGAGATTTTGCTTGTGGCATGTTGCATGTTGCATGTTGCATGTGGCATGTTACATGTTGCATGTTGCTTGCTGACATGCTGAATGCGGCATGTAACTTGTTACATGTTGCTTGCTGGTATGTTGCACGTTGCATGTGGCATGTTGCATGTTGCATGTAGCATGGGACATGTTACATGTTTGCTGACATGCTGAATGTTACATGTAACTTATTACACGTCGCTTGCTGGCATGTTGCATGTAACATGTTGCATGTTGCATGTGGCATGTTGCTTAGACGAATATGAATTGCGCATGGTTGCACTTCTTGGGCGGGCCAATGGTCAGCCGCAGCCACTTGCCGCGACACGACGGCGCCGGCAGCGCCGACCAGCGCGTCGTGCGCCCCGCCAGGCCCTCGCCTCGGCAATGGTAGCTCCACAGCAACTGTTGCTGCTGCAGATGTTGCTGCTGTTGCAAGGCCAGTGGCAACAGGGGCGTGGCGCTGCGTTTGCCTGTTGTCGCCGTTGCACGTTGTTGGCGTAGTTGTTGTTGTTGCCGCTGCCGCTTGTATTCGTTGCTCTCGTTGCTGCCCGTTTCCGCTGCCGCATCCGTTGCCATTTCCGCTTCCGTTTCGAGCATGTTCTGTGCATCATCCTCCTCGGTTTCATCCTCCTGTGGCTCATTATCATCGGCGTTCTCCTCCTCCTCTTCGTCCTCCTCGTGTTCGCTGCTCTCGAAGCTGCTGGCTGCCACCGTTGTTGTTGTTGTCGTGGTGGTTGTTGTTGCAGTCCGACTCGTCTTGTGGTCAGCGGCTGCTCCGGTGGCATCCTTGTCCTGGATGAGCGCCTCGAGGTCACAGCGCACGGTTATGCGATCGCCTGCGGCAATTTGTAAAATGTTATTTACATTAAATTGAAGGAAATGTCTATCGATAGATGTATCGATAACAGCATTGCTTACCTTCCTGCATTAAATTGTAGGGTGGCAACTTGTGACAGGCCTTCGATGATTTTATAACCTCAAACTCAACGCAATATCTGAAAAAGAGTAGAAAGAACATATTAAAAGATGCAAATAAGTTCGGCTAACCGAAGACGTTACTTAAAGGGTAAATATTAAGAAGTCTCAAGCGGAATTTAAGTCTCACATACGGCACTTAATTTGGGATTTCCGCAACGTTCATTAACTTATACTAACTAATCATTTTTGACTATACTAGGATTACATGTTGAAATGGAAAATTTGGTTGGATATATCTATGTGGAAGATCCCATGAAGTACATATATTACTCAGCATCGACAGCCAAGGCGATAGAGCTAGGTAGCCCTTACATACTTTTTCTATCTTTCCGTCATTCCTTCCCTTCTCCCTTCCTTCCTTCCGTCTTTTCGTTCTTCTACCGCCCTTACTTTCTTCTTTCTCCGTGTGTCCGTACTTCTGTCCTTCGGTCAATCCGTCCTTCCCTCTTTCCGTCGATTTGTCTATACGTACTTCCATCCTTCCTTCTTTTCTTAGGTCTTTTCTTACTTTCATTCCTCAGTCTGATTGTTCTTGTTACCATCCTTCCGTCCGTCTGTCCGTCCTTCCTTCCTTTTGTCCTTCCCTTCGGTGATCCTTGCTTCAATTCTTCTATCTTTATGTTTTTCTGTCCTTCCTTGCGTTGTCACGTCCTTTTTACTTTTCTTCCTTGCTTCCGTCCGATGGTCCATCCTTCCTTACTTTCTTCCTTAGGTTCTTTCATCCGTCCGCATGATCGCGTCGTTCTCTGGAGTTAGCGAATACAAACCTGGCATGGTGATCCGTGTATAGCACACGCAGATCATGTTCTTGATTTTGGATGCCATGCCAAATTCCCGCGATAGCCGATAAACGAAAAAGTGGTATAAAATGTTCAAAGAGGGCTTAAAGACGAGGCACAGTCAGGGCGAAAGTTAACAACAACTGATGCCCCAGAATTGTATATTATCAGTCTCCAGTGACCTTATTAACCTCGAGGAAGGATCGTAAGAGAAGTGAAATCTCAATTGGTGATGACCCCCACTTGAGCATTATACCAATAATTCGACCCATATCATTTCAAACAAAGTTCAATTTCCCCAGCGTTACGTCTGTTTCTTCAGAATTTAAAATCGCTTAAATTCTTTAAAAATTCAATTGATTAGCTTGACAAATGTGGAATATATAGTCCTGAGCTGACTTTGGGCCAGAACTAGCTCAATTCATGCTCCATTTGCCGGGCTAATTATGGCACAAAACGGAGCCCCGTCCCTCCGCTCTGTCCCCAACGATACATCGTTGCAATTCGCTGACAACCAACAAGTCGATATCAATTATTCGCCAGAAAGAAAACCAGAAAAGCAGACAGAAAAGTTAGAGTAATCGGTAAGAGGGCGGCAGGGGGGCGGGGCCAGCTAAACGTTTCGGTCTAATCCATGTATAATATATGAGCACAGCAAGCGGAGGCACTGAAGCGAAACTGTCATTGCAAGGACAACGAGGCAAAAGCCCCCCCTCCATTGGGGTCTTCTACACTAACCAAACTTGGCAAACCGATGGAAACCTCCAGCTCACCAGGTCCGAGCCCACTCCGAATCCGCTTTTGCATTGCCCAGTCGCCCGAAAGTATGCAACAAGATTTGCGCGCTGCTCAATCATCATTAAAAAGACGCAGACGACCAAGACACAGGCATGGCAATGGTCTAAAGAGGGAAGGAAGGACGAGGCGACTACAGGTAGTGCAGTCTACAGGAAGCAGCTAACCAAAAAGTGTCCAGTGTCCTGGCCCAACTCTTGGCGTCTCTTGGAGGAGTCTCTTAGCATTTCCCTTTTCGGGCGATTCACTCAAGCGCCACAAAGTGCTTCCTTTGGCAAGCCTCAGACTCCGGAGCACAAGCGTTTCCCCTGTCTACCTTACTCTCCCTCTCTCCCCTCACTTCCTCTTGGTGCTTGTCTGTCTTGGAACCCGTCCAGACTTTGGTCCAGTTGAGTCCAATACGTTCTGCACTCGGGTCTCCGGTCGCCTGTTGCTGCACCAACTAAATCCAAATTGAGATGTCGCCGCGTCGCTTTCGTTTCCGTTCGGAGTAGGCAAAGGCAACTGTGTGCAACAGCGGCACAGTGGTGCAAGTTGGCAAATTTGTGCACAACATTTTTATACACTTGAATCTCGGTTTACACTAACTCGCTTTGCAGGAACATTGAAAGACAGACATTGACCCAAAAAATGCATTAACCATGTAGAAACGTGGGAAACCCTTTAGTAGTCGGTGTTGGTGTCGAGGAAGCCTACGGGGGTTATACTCCATCGATTTCAATACGTGAGTACTGGTTTCGACGCTTCGAAGAGTGGTGATTTTGACACCGATGACAAGGAACGTGGTAGATAATCGCATGGATAGCCCGGTCACGCATCATCATCAACACCAAACTCATCCTCTGTATTTTGTGGGATTTGCTAGGCGTCATGAGCTATCGACATGAGTGGGACTCGAACCCACGACCTCTTGCTTGGCGGGACAGTGCGCAATGCACTGGTCCACTGCGACGCTTAACAATTATGTTAATTAGTGCCGGTTTAACAGCTGATTAACATTTAGCATAAAACTTTATTTTATGACTTGAAATTTGTAGCATTTGCCTATTGTATGCTGCAACAAGGAGCAGGCACAGGGACAGGACACTTGCACAGGATGCTGGGCAATGGTCCTGAGGGGGGTAGGGGCTTGGGGCGCCCGGGGGCAGCATAAGCGGCCGCAAGCTGTGCGGCAACTTTGTCAAGCAATTATTTTTAGCAGCCGAAGGAGCCGACGACAAGGAGCAGAAGGAGGAGCAGACGGAGGAACAGACGGAGGAGCTGAAGAAGAGCCAGAAGGAGGAGCTGAAGGAGGAGCAGATGGTGGAACACACGGAGGTGCAGAAGGAGGAACAGAAGGAGGACCAGAAGGAGGACCAAAAGGAGGAGCAGGTCGAGGAACACACGGAGGACCAGAAGGAGGAGCTGAAGGAGGAACAGTAGAAGGAACAGTCGGAGGAACAGTCAGAGGAGCAGAGGGAGGGGGACCAGGCTAAGGACCAGGCCAGCCGGCGGTATTTGTGTTCCATTTTGTTATCGTTGTTATCGTTGTTGTCGTTGTTGTTGTTGTTTATTTGTGTGTTTGCTTTTCATATAAACGAGTGCAAATACTTTTTTAAGTGACTGTATTTTAGTTGTTGTTGTTGTTGTTGCCTGCCATTGACAGTGCCCCCATCCCCCCTAACTCCCGCGTCCCTTTGAAGTGGCAAAATATTTGACAAGAAAATGATTTGGCCCCAAGGGGACGACTGCGGGCAGGGGCAGCCACAGTGGGCCTGGCGGGTGCAACTCTGCCGAATGCCAATTGCCGGAATGCCGACATTTGACATAACCAAACACCAGGATAATGCACAAGGACATCTGCCACAACACACAACACACAGCACACCACACACACTTCTGTCGCACACACAAAAGTTTCCCCCTTTTCTTTCTTTATCCTGCCCTTTGCTCTTTGCACTTGTTGACATGCTCCCTGACCCCACCGCCCACCGATATTTCGATATATTTGTGCAGTCTGGAATAACACCAGGCAAGGAGTTGACAGATTTGCCACAGTTAGAGATTTGCCAAAGCAGATTTCACTTTTCATAATCCTCTCTAAGAAGCTTTGGCAGCCAAGCTAATCCCAAGAACCGACTGAAGCATACCCTATACCAACACGAGCGTGTGCTTGAAGATGTTCTAAATGTTTTGAGAATTGTTTTAACCATTTAACTAACTCCTGGGGCCTCGGTGGACCAGTGGATAGCGCACTGTCCCAAACAAGGGGTGCAAGTTCGAGTCCCACTCATGTCGATATACGGGACCCTCCTAGAAAAACTAGGTTGTGGCGTAAGATTCAACCGACGTAAGAAAAAGTTCTTCAGTGAAGGAAGCAGAAATAGTGCTGCAGGCTTTGACCCGTTAGGGTCGTTAGGTTGTGCCCACATAATAATAATTGTAATAACTATCTCCTAACATATATTCGGGTGGCTTAAAAATTAAGCCGACTCCCGATATGTGTGCAAAATTCGCATCCGAATAAAACGAAAACTGGGTCGTAATGAAAAAGACGTCAAATCATAATGAAATTTGGGATCGTGTCAACTCATATACCATACATAAATATACTATAGATTGGAGGGAATCTTCCGAATCGGGCTATTTTTGCCCAAGCTTTCCTAGCAATTACGTTTAAGTAACTTTCTTTTCAAGCATTCTAAACAAAATTCAAAAGGATCGAAAGACTATATATCCTGGGTTATATATCTATATATGAATGTTCAATCTTCCCTTAGACTTCAAGGTACAGTTTGGCAAGCACTGAAGATCCCAACCATCAACCATATCACTCACGTTAAAGCTATATAATTTCTAATATACTAAAGATAAACGCGTGATATTTTCGAAAGATTATTCCAAATACTTGAATATAATCTGGGTGAATATGGATAAGTTATAAGACGCAAAAAGGCTTCTCCAGTTCTGCGAAAATAGGAGTTTCCTTTCCGTCTTACGTGGCCTTATTTTGTATTTAATTTTCGGAGCTTTCTTGCTGTATAATTTCCTACTTCAAAGCATTATCCTGGAGATCCTGTCACTTATTGGCCCCGGCTGAGTGCTGTTAATGGGGTTTTTTCCTGGGCCTAAAATGGGGCAGCAATTTGAATAATTTTGCCCCAAAAGCAAATGGCGCTCATTAAGTCGATTATCAATCGAGTGCAGGCGAATCATTGAGTGAATGAAGTGAATGACTGAATGAGTAAATGAATGACTGAAGAGCAGGAAACCGAAAGCTGAATGAATTGATTGTGCAATTGCGCGAAAAGGGTTTTTCCTCTAAGGGGGGAACAGGGGACAGCTGGCGCGCCAGGTTAAGGGCGGTTCGGATCAAAGGCGGCAAAAGACCAAAACCAAAATCGAAACCAAAACAAAAAAAAAAAGAGAAGCAGCAAAATGGCGCTGCCAGTCAACCGGAAATTCGAGCTGTCTATTAAGCCTAACAATTTCCGTATCCGTTACGCAAAAAAAAAATGGTGGAAGGAGAAGAGAAAATTGCAGCGAAGCGTAAAAACAAATACAACAACAGGGAGCAGAAGGCGGAGAAGGAGAAGGAGAAAGTCAAGTGTCAAGTGGCAGAGTGTGTTTAAGGGCGTGTGTTGGGTGTGTGTGTGTGTGTGTGTGTGTGTGTGACGTGTGTTTGACAGCTGTCAAAGGTGTTGACAACGGAAATTGCGTTGGAAATTCAAATGCGCCCTCCGAATTTTCGCATGCTTTAAGTATGCTCCATTTTCCAAGCGGATCTCTCCTCTCGCAGCCAACTTTTGGCCACTTAGCCAAGTACCCAGCACCCTCCAGCCCCTCCCTACAGATTCCCTTATAGCCCAAATTAGCCCCGGGCTGCATTCAATAAAGCCAAAACCTTAGTCAAGGCAAATCGGCAAAAAACATCGCCCCTTAATAGAAATATAATTTGAAGCTGTTGACGGCTTTTGCCGTTTCTGGCCAAAACACTTAATTAACAAACGTTTCCGGCCCAGCCAATCTAACAGTCTTCTGCCCCGTCTTCTATCTCTTCCATCTCAAAAAGGTAAATTGAAAAAACACGGGAAAAAATGAGAAAATAATTCATGTAAATAAACCCGGAGCCACCGCACAAAGCAATAAAAATAAACAAGGCCAGCCAATTTGAGGGGAAAAACATAATTAAACTCAAGTGGGGTACAGTTGGCCCAGCATCCCAAGGGGGGGCGCTGAGGAACTGTAGTCGGGGCTGTCAGCAGCAAAGCCCGGCCCCTAGTCCCCTTCCTCGCAAAACACACCCAATTAAAATCCAAACAAAAAACCAACAAACTTATTTTAAAAATTTGGATTTTGGTCCGAGAGTGGCGAGTGTGCTACGAGGTCAAAACATTTACTACTTGCTCTTGAGGTTAGGAAAGCTTTCACTAGAAACATAATTGAACAAAGAAGAGCTTTTCCCATAAGCATTACATAGTTACTCTGTAAAAGGGGCTATATATCTCTATAGATAGATGTAGATTGAAAATTGATATGAAGGGCATAAATTTGGTCAAATCTATGTAACAGACAGATGAAGGCGTGACAGATCCCATAGACTACATATTTTCTGGATCAGCATCAACAGGCGAGTCGATTTAGATATGTCAGTACGTCCTTTGTTCCTATCGACGTTCGTTCCTGTGCCGTCCTTCCGTTCGAACTTCCATCCGTTCGTACTTACCCTTGCTCTCTTACATGCCTACATTTCTTCGGTCCCACCCACCTAACGTCCTACCCTCTTACCTTCCTACTCTCTTTCCCCTTTACCTTCTTATACACCTTCCCTCCTACCGTCCTACCATGCTTCCAACCTACCGTCCTACCATCCTACCATCCTACCATCCTACCATCCTACCTTCCTACACTCATAGACTTCTACCTACACATCTTCGCTCCTACCATCCTTCCGTCCTACCCTTTAAACGTCCTATGTCTGACCTTCCTACACTCCTCCCCTCTTACCTTCCTACCCTCTTTCCCTTTTACCTTCTTATACACCTTCCCTTCTACCGTCCTACCATCCTACCATCCTACCATCCTACCATCCTACCATCCTACCATCCTACCTTCCTACCGTTCTACACTCATAGACTTCTACCTACACTCCTTCCCTCCTACCATCCTTCCGTCCTACCCTTTAAACCTCCTACCCTCTGACCTTCTTACACTCCTTCCCTCTTACCATCTCATACACGTTCGCTCCTACACTCCGGCCATCATACATCCTACTGTCCTACCGTCCTACGGTCCTACCCTCCTGCCTTCATACCGTCCTACTCAGTCCTTCCTACAGTCCCTCCCTTCTACCCTCCTACAGTCCCTCCTTCCTTCTTCCTTCCGTTGATCCGTCCCTGCGTCGTTGTCAGTGCCCCGATTTCGGAGACTATCAGAGCTCCATTTGGATCCAATATATTTTGCTATATTTCGGGTAAGAAATTGTGGAATCAGGGTGATAAAAACTTGGATTTTTTTTAGCAAAAGACGAGTGCTACTTGGAGTGAAATTTCTCCCATCCAAAAAATGTTGCACAGATGGAAACTGCTAAAAGTCCGAAGCTGCCAAACCTGGAGAATCTGATGGATGTGGTGACATATCGTATTCAAGCTGCATTAGCTTTTGGCGAGTCATCAAACTTGCAAGATGATAATACTCTAAAAGTGAAGAAAATGAAAGTGTTGTATGGATCTGTAGCTTGTGCCTTGGAACCAATAGGATGCTATCCTTTCATCTAGTAAGCTTTATGCCTATGTGACAGCTTCTCCTCTTGTCTTCACATGTACTAACTACCCCTTCCCTCCCCCTCTCTCACCCTTCCCTCGTTGGGGTTCCTCCGATTAAGTGCATAATTCAATTCCAAAAAAAAAGCCGACTTTGAGTGGCCCCAAAAAGTATGCAAAACAGTCCCACTCAAGGGTGTGAGCGGCACTGCCACGCCCATATGTACGCCCCCATCAACTGGGCATGCAGCGTTGCCTTTTGTCTTCACATTGGTTGTTGCTTTTCATGCTTTTCCTCTTGTTTTCCCTGTGTTTTTCCTTTCTTTTCGCGAGCGAATAATGAAAATAAAGCGGCAGCTTTTACGCATTTTTATGGTTTTTTATTTAACTGTCAACTGCGTGGCGAGTGGCAAAGGGCGGCAGCTGGGCGTGGCCGGATTTCACCTGCTATGCAAATGAGCCTCTGCCCCTGCCCCAGCCCCAGCCCCAGCTCCAGGTCTCTATCCGATCCGAGTCATGTGAAGCGCGCATATCATAAAATCTGTCAATTCGCAGAACAATTGTCTTCAATTTTCAGACACGAGCGAATCGAGACAAACATGAAACGTGTTCGAGTGGCGTGTTCGACTTGAGAATACCCTGTAATTAGCTTGGAAACAGAGCTTTGACTTTTATGAGTCGGGCCTTGTTTTAATATTGTTGTGTTCTAGAACTGTTCCCAGTTATTTCAGAGATTATATTCGGATCGTTGGGGATATGGTTACAGAATTTATGCAAATATTTCAGAAACAATCTGTTTTCAAGTTGAATCTTCCTAGTCTCCCTAGAGTCTTTTGTCTGAATACGTATCTTGAAAGTCCAAAAATTGTTTCCAGACGGTTTCTGATAAACTGATGTCAACATATCTATAAACAATTCTTCTTTGAAGTCTGTCCCAATCTGCTTATAAGCTCTTCCCAGATGGACTTTGGACTTATGTGTTTCAGAAATGTGATCATAGCTATCATCATACGTAGACTCATCCAAACTATTCCTAGGGTCATAGGGTTATAGATAGACTGTTCCCCTAAGACTCTTTCAGAGAGTCAACAAACTGTTACCAGATGTCTCCTTTGAGCAAATTTCTGCGAAATTGCTTCTGAAATTTATTGAAAATGTGTGCAAAATATACCTAAAGTGTTTTCAGCTGATTCCTTTGCAGAGAATTTGGAGAATTTCTTCCAGAAAAGAGTTTATACTTATACTTAGACTGTATACGAAAGGCTGTTCCCCTAAGACCATTCCTGACAGTCCATAAACTGTCCTCAGATGTTTCCTTTGAGCAAATTGTTTTAAAAATCAGTTCATACTTCTGTAAAGACTTTTCCATACTGTTCATAAGCTGTTCCCAGATGTTTCGAAAACCTGTATCCTAGAGTAGATTTCGCAGAGATGTACTGCTGTGTTCTGGGACATTTCGCAGACAGAGGAAACTTGTTCTCATTCTTTCTTAGCATAAGTTTAGACTGTTCTTAGACTTTATTTAAACATACTTCAGATTGTTTTGAGTTTTGCTGCAAACTGTTCCCAACTCTACAAAGCGAGGTATTAAAACAGCTGAGGAAATGGAAGTTAAACCCGATTGACTTAAAGGCTGGCAATCAAGTTACCTGCCTTCCCCAAGCCACACCCACTTCACCCTTCCGCCCACTGTTCTTGACTTCTTGCAGGGTGTCCCCCGCCCAGCGCCCCCCGTGCTGCTTATCGCCACATGCGACTGTCTGCTTGGGTAAATTTATGCGGTCCAAGCTAATCCTCGGGGGGATTTTTGCTTAAAACGTTTTATTGTTCCAAAAAAAAACCCGCCCGGTGGTCTCTAGAGGGGGTGAGGGGGTGAGGCTGGAGGTACGGGCAATGGGCCTTCCTTTCCGCCGACTTTTTGCGCCTACTTTAAGGCGCGTCTGTCGACTGCAGATTTCCCAGTTGCCTTGTAAATTTATCGCATTAAAAAGTGTGAAATCTTCAGCGAGTTTCCCCCAACACTCCCCGATCCCCCTCAGACCAGACACTGGGCCCACAAAAAGGGGGCAGTTGCAGCTTTGGTTCATTTCTCAAATCAGTACTGACTGTCGCTTCGGACCCGCTCTTGGCCCCGGTCCCAGAGCCACCCATCATTATGTAAATGAAATTATGCCGAATTATTATTTTTTGTTTTCCTCTCATTTTTGTTTGTTATTTGCGTAATTTATTTATTTATTTTTCTTTATATTCCCCACACGTTTCGCCTTCGGCCTCCACGTTTTCTGATTGTTTTTCCTTTTGGGAACCTTCCTCCTTTCCGGGGGGTTCATCCTTCTCTTCTCTCCTTGCAGTGCATAATTCATAATTTGTATTGTCGTCGCACTTTGTGGTTTCTCCGACCCTCCGTACCGCCCCGCCTCGCCCCGCCGAAAGCAATAAAAGTTTTGTCGCTACTTAACAAATCATTGGACAACTGAATTTTCTCCGAATTTTCCTCAACAAGCTGGGCGTGGCCAGTGGGCGGCGGCTTGCCGTGTGTCACGGTCTCCTCGGGCTCTGCCCGGGCTTTGAATTGCTTTCAATTGAGTTTGAATTGATTTATGTGTGTTATGCGAAAAGCTGTTTGCAATAAATCTAATCAGTTCAAGCCATGAATATATACATATATATATATAGTATGTAGTATATATATAGACCTTGTGTATAAATGTAACACAAGGCTTTTGAACCAAAACCAAATGCTGTTCTAAGCCAAAGTTCTTAAGAAAAAAAGTCAATTATAAAGCGTAAGAAATTTAGGAAAATTTATAAAAATACGAAAAAATACGATTTTGCATAAAACATTTTCTTTTCTAGTAAATAATAGCTTTTCCTAGGGTATACGCTTAAGGAAAGTATAGTTTTTGATGTATTTATGTGCTGCTCCCAATCGGAAGTTGGTAAGAAGGTTTGCACAAATATATCTTGAAGGCATAAGAAGGCTTGGCAGATCTCATAAAGTATATATATTCTTGAGCAGTTGAGTAATATGATCTGAATTAAGTAATATGATGCCTGTGTCAAAAGTCTGTGGATGAATGGAAAATCTTGACAAGGTTGGTTATGAGAAGAGGAATTGGTCACCGAACGAACATCTGGAGCTGGAGATTCAGTGGTTATACTCGTCTGAATCTATTGGTAGTTTATTTAGGGGATCCTGTAGCTTTTTTGATAACGCCTGCTCCTCCTGCTCCTCCTGATTACATCATCCTTGACCCACGGGATATATAATTCTCTATGAATGGCATAGATGAGCATCAAATACCTAACTCAATTAGTCTTTAGAACCATTGAATTTTAAATGCTTTATGATCTATATCTTTCCTGCAATTGGATTACACTGTAAGATATGGTTAGAAAGATAATATTTTATACTGGAAATCATAAGGAGAGCTGTGTTAGACACTTAGTAGTGTTTGAGCGGGAAGCAAAGATGGACATCAGCAAGGAGAAACTACGCAAGTTCCTCAAGTTTTCTTCGATGGAGGCAAACGCCCAAGTCAGGCAGCTGAAAATGTGAATAATGATTCTGGCTTTGATATTATAATCTAGGAATCATTCATTCTGGGCTGTTCCCCTACAGCCAAACTCTTAATTCGGATCTCGGACATGTACTTTTAGCAGTTGGAAGGTCTAGGAAGCAAACGCCCAGATTGGGCCAACAGGAGAAGAATTGTGTTCCAGGACAAGTCCAGACCACACCTATCTTTAACGACTCGCTAGAAGATCCGAGAGCTTGATTGACTATCCACCTTATAATCCGAACCTTGCATCAAGTCATACCCATCCCATTCCTGTTCTGGTCTATGGCGAATGAATTGACTAGTGAAGAGAAGCTGGTGAAAATCGATTGTAACTGATTTTTGTACATAGGGACAAGGGTTTCGGTAGCAGAGACTTAATCCACGTTATTTATAATTTATCCAGAGAAAAAGGAGCATATTTGACTGAAATGGGATAATCCTAACTATGGTAAATAGAGCCTTCAATTGAAAGCAATAATAATGGATTACTTTTTACCCAGACCCAGTGCATATACCTCTTCTACATTAGGAGCATCCAAACTTTAGTCGATTCTTGACCCAAAACTGATTTCTAAGCGCTTTTGTTGTATCCACGTGCTTCCTAAAAGTGCAGGGGGTAAATTGGAAATGGAACATAAAGGCCAAAAATAAGATAAAGGTGCTTAAGGGGAGAGCAATAGAGAGGGATCCTAGTTGCCCAAACAATTGGAACTGAAGCTGAAACCCACTGGATCCCTCGTACTACTTTCCTTGCTTCCCTATCAAATTTGCAGGTAATTAAAGGTCACAGCAGGTGCAGCAATTCATAAAGATTTTCCCTCTGAAGGCTAACAAAAGTCATACGAAATTTTCTTGGTCTCAAAGTGTCGGTTGTTTTATGCACAATTTTCTTTGATTTTCATTTTGATTTTCATGTTGATTTATGATTTACAAAAGGTGTGCAAAATGGCAGCTCATCGCAGGGGGTGTGGGGTCGTTTTATGGCCATAAGGAAAATGGGGATGAAGTATTAAAGCCAAATCGGAAAACTGTTGGATTTTCTTTCTTTCTGTTTCGTTCCGTTCCGTTCTGTTCTGTTCTGTTCTGTTCTTTTTATGATGCAGAGGCATGCAAACAATTTCCCCCATTCCGCCGGGGTTTTTCCCGGCAAAACATTGGCTAAGCGTAGCATCAGCATAAGCGTTTGCAATAAAAATCCATCATAAAACGCGGCATAAAAATTGTAAGGGAAAACCGAAAGCGAAACGTGGAGAAATCCCGCCCTGATTTGACGCGCTGTTAATTTTCATTCTTATGAGGATTTTCCATGAAATGGAAATCTTTATGTTGCCCAATGCCCAATGCCAATGGTCGGTCGACAGTCGACAGGTTGCCTGTGAGACACACTTAAGCCAGCTCCCTTTCCCTTTCCCTTTCCCTTTCCCTTTCCCTTTCTCTTTTTCCATCTTCCTCTCTAGACCCCTAGCCCTCTAGAGGGTGTCTGTCTGGTTGTCTCCCGAGCGCCCTTGATGTCTTGCTTCGATTGTCCGAGCGACAAGTCAAACAAAGAATGAATAAATGACACGAAAGACAAAATCAAACCACAGAAGATTCGTACAGAAAGTGCATAAAATGTTAGAAACCGGCAGCCGCGACTAGAATATACCCTGTAATATAGAAGTTTTTTCTGTTATCCATTAGAACATAAGGAAACAATCCATTACTGATCAAAAGTTCCAATAACCTTCACCATTCTTGTTCTTTACAAATAAAAGTTCTATTTCGCCTTCACCTTAAGAACAAATAAAAGATCTGTTTCACCTTCACCTAAGAAACTGAGAAAAGTTCTGTTTCACCTTCACCCAAGACCCTCAGAAAAGTTGTATTTCACCTTCACCTAAGACACAGAGAAGAGTTATATTTCAACTTCACCCACAACACTGAGAATAGTTCTATTTCACCTTCACCTACAACACTCAGAAAAGTTCTGTTTCACCTTCACCTACAACACTGAGAAAAGTTCTGAATTTCTATATATATATGAAGTCTATACAACCGCTTTGTGGTCATTTTACAGGGTATGCGGCGGGCAAACAGAGTTCATTGCATGTCAACGCTGTACGTTTTACGGGCAACTACGACTATTTACTGGTCCTTCTCCCGGAGTGTTTGCATTGAATTCTGTTTCTTCTTCTTCTCCTTTTTTTGACACACACTCAACAAATACGATTGCCAAGGGGAGGGCGGGATGGTGGACGGATGGAGGCCATCCCCAAGTCGTCATCAAATCGTGTTTATGCCACAAACGGACATCAATCACGCGCATCGCACAGTGTGACCAAAGTCAATCACATGCGACCAAAATTTTTGATACAACTATAGGCAATGCTATAGTCATTCCTGTATGTAATCGTGGGAACAGTGAGAATGGAAACAGTGAGAAGGGAAACTGAGAATTGAAACAGTGAAAAGGGAAACAGTGACAAGGGAAACAGTGACAAGGGAAACAGTGACAAGGGAAACAGTGACAAGGGAAACAGTGAGAAGGGAAACAGTGAGAAGGGAAACAGTGAGAAGGGAAACAGTGAGAAGGGAAACAGTGAGAAGGAAAACAGTGAGAAGGGAAACAGTGAGAATGGACAGAGAGAATGGACAGAGAACGCAACATTAAGGAAGGAACAGCGATAACGGAACATTTAAAAAGGAACAGCGACAATGGAACAGTGTTGCGTTGATTGCACTGATTCCTTGAGTCTTTTCAAAGCTTCGGCAAGACTTATGCCGACTGGAACAGTCCGAATATTTCAACGCAGTTTTTACAGTGTACATTGGAACAGTGGCATGAAACATTGTGCCTATAGTTTAGATTTTGGGAACACTGGATCAGTGTAGTACAAAGTATTTGTTTCAATGCCACTCATTCCAAGCGATTCAGCCAAGGGGAACAATGATATATTATTTATTCCTACCCAAACTTCATTACATTGCAAAGATACATTTTCTGGGAAAATTTTTGGACTTGGAAGATATTTTTGCGATATATCGAAAGCATTGGCATGGAAATAAGTTGTGCCAATTCCTAACGTTTCTGAAAATATAACCTCAACTTGTGCCGATTCCAAGTAATGATATCAATCATGATATCAATTTGTACCAATTAGGAAAGTTCCCTTAAGCCCATTGACAATACTTTTCCTTAAATTTAGGCATAACCTTAGCACACTGTGCCCAACATTTGACTTAGCCCCCTACAAAATGGACTTCTCGAACCGCCCCCCTCTTCCGTTTCTTGTGGTTTGTTATTTCGGCATTTCTTTTAAGTGTTTTCCTTGCTCATCAAAAGCCGTTTATTATGATGCGATTTACGTTCCGTTCTTTTCGTTTCGTTTCGTTTCGTTTCGTTTCATTCCATTTTTTGTTTCTTGTCGACAAAAATTAAATTAAATCCGGAATTTATTGTTTTCTTTCCCCAAAGATTTTATTTTTAAGATTTTCTTTGCACGGGAAATAGTATAAATTCACTTTGTGCGGAAGTTTATAGACCACCAAAAGGCAGTTGTGGGATGGTAGATATTTCCTTCATTTCTGGAGATATTTTCCTTAAATTATATAGACATTTGAATTGGTATTTTATCTGTTATTGTTGTGGTTATATATATATATATATATATATATATATATCAAAGCCTGAAGTACTATTTTCAAATCCTACGCCACAACCTAGTTTTTCTAGGAGGGTCATGCCTGTATCGACATGAGCGGAACTCGAACTCGGGACAGTGCGCTATCCACTGGTCCACCGAGGCTCCTATGGATTTATCTAATCCTTAGTATTTCAAATAGTTTGGCTCATCATACTCGCGGAGTCCATGAGTATTTAATAAGGAATGAACAACCCCGGTCGGTAGAAACCATAAAATATTTAAAATTTTCAAAAGAAAATTAAGAAAAAAAAAAAACTAAATTTCTGATAAATCAAATAGATACTCGGCCTACGAGTACCTCAAGTCTAAGGACGAACCGTGGTAAACGGTTTAGGAACCATATAAGATTCAAAAGGCGCGAAAATAGATAAATCAAAATTAAATTTGGAAAATTTTAAAAATGTATATATTATATGTAACTGAAATTTCGGATAAAACACGTGGATTGAGAGTAAGGACAAAACCATAAAGGATTCAAAATCCACGATGATATATAAACCAAAATAAAATTTGAAAAATTTAAAAAATATATATATTTTATATGTAAATGAAACGAAATTTCCGATAAAATAAGTGGATCGAGACTAAGGACAAAACTATACAGGATTCAAAAGGCACGAAGATATATAAACCAAAATCAAATATCCTGGTATTTGGTTGGTAGAAACCATATAAGATTTAAGATTTGAGAAAATTCTAAAAAAAAATGTATAATATCAGGAAATAAAACTAAATTTCTGATAAACCCAATGAATACCCAGCGGGTCTACGAGTACCTCAAATCGAAGGACGAACCGTGGTAAACGTTTTAGGAAAAATAGGTAAATCAGGAAAATAGGTAAAAATCAAAATAAAATTTGAAAAATTTCAAAAATATATATATTTTATATGTAAATGAAACAAAATTTCCAATAAAATAAGTGGATCGAGACTAAGGACAAAACTATACAGGATTCAAAAGGCACGAAGACATATAACCCAAAATCAAATATTCTGGTATTTGGTTGGTAGAAACCATGTAAGATACAAAAAGCATAAAAATATATAAATCAAAATCATAATTGACAAAATTTAAAAAAATTTAGATGAAAAGAAATAAATCAATAAATAAATAAATCAATACTCGAGGAGGACACGAGTACCTCAAGTCAAATAACCATATAAAACCATATAAGATGCTATGGGCATGGCATATAAGTCAAAAGATTGATTGATTTTTCGGCTTCGGATCAGCAATATATGCTTGACCGATCTCTTGAATTATGCAAGAGAATATTATTATTATATTATATTGAAGGATTTCTTTATTTTCGCTTCTTTCACTTTTGTGAACGCAGGTGGATTTGAAATCCTACGAAGAGGATCATGCTAAGAATATGGAGTGCGACTCGAACCCACAGCGAGATAGTCCAATTGAGAAAATAAAATAAAATTTGGTTAAAGTATAAATTAAAAAAAATCCCAACTATGAGAAGTCATCTGAAAGATCAGCTTAGTTGGTCAAAAAAAAAAAATGATAAAATAAAATTTTTTTTTAGGGTCGTTTTTCCCCTAGCAGATAGATGCTTCGGGTTCAACCCACGTTTAAATTAAATTATATTAAAATAAAATCAAATCAAATGGGCGTGTGGACCACATTTCAGGTATTTTTCAACCTCTTTTCACCCAATAAAAAAATCTTCTAATGCATTTTCTCCGAACAAATTTTCGGGAGAACAAAAATAAAATAAATAAAAAAGCTTAATTTCTCGAAAAATAGATTTAGGCATTTTTCAGCCCGATTTTCGGGAAAAAATATTGATTTCCCCTGCCGTTGTTGGCGGACGAATGCTGAGAATCGGCTCTATTTGAACCATATCTCATTCCGATTTTTTCAATGCAACTCTGTAACGATGACAAATGGTCAAAGCAACTCTGCCGTCATCGATATAGAAAGCGGTTCAGAGTTGTTCGAGTATAAATGGGCGCAGGGAGCCGCATTTCAGGTATTTTTCAACCTCTTCAACTAAAACAAATAGGCCTATGAATAGGCTCGAGGGCTGTATTTCGCGTTCGCCCAATAAAAAATGTTCCAATGCATTTTCAGCTTTTTCCGAATTAATTTTCGGAAAATCAAAATAAATCCGAGGCATTTTTCAGCCTCTTCTGGATTTGTTTTCTTGAAAAATAGATTGAGGCATTTTTCAGCCAGAATAAATTTTCAGGAAAAAATGTTGATTCGCCTGCCGTTGCCGGCGACCGAATGACCTACTGCTCAGACGCGGCCCTATTTATACCATATCTGATTCCGATTTTTTCAATGCAACTCTGAAACGATGACATCAGCAATCAAAATTGTCGTATCAAAGCAACTCTGCAGTTAGTTATCGATATATCTGATAACCGATCAGAGTTTTTGAATTCGAAAATGCGCAGGAAAAATGTGCAATGCACTGCGAGGAGAAATTATTGTGATATGTTATACATACATGTATACTATATAGATGTATAAGCAGATATGGAAAATGCTGTATATATAATGGAGATATAGAATCAGATTTTGAAGCTGTTACAATTTGAGTTGAGTTCTTTAGCTTTTAAACTAAAAACTTTAAACTGGCAAAGGTTTTGATGTATTTCCTGGTTAATCAAATTGTGTTGTCTGCTTTTAGGGGGAAACCTTAAACATTTCCAATCGGAAGAGGGGAAACTCAAATCGATTTGACTGAAATCCTAGATGGTGTGAAGTTTTTGGAGATTTTCCGGAGACAGGGTATATTGAAGCGTATAGTTGATTTTGGATATTGATCTTTTGAATGTCTGATATTATATTAGATGCTCTTTTCAGAGACTGGTCTTTATTTATAGTTATTGAAATACCGATATTTATCGAAAACTTATCGATATTTAGAGAAAACTTATAAATATTTATGATTAGACACTGAATTTGGTTCATATAGCTTAGATTTTAAGCGTACAAATATCTACTTAAGGCTACTAATCGATAACTATCGATATTTATCGTAGACGTGCTTATTTACTTCTATCTAAGCTTTAAACTAAAAAACTTTACTTTAATTTTAAAAGCCCTTATCGGCTGCCAATCGGGACTTATTGATATTTATCGATACTTACTCGTGCTCCCGATTGTGCTTGTGACTCTCGTGATATCGCGAGTGCAGATTGCGTCTGATGTCGCTGCTATCGTTGGCATGACGATTGTGCGAGAGGGCGGCGGGCAACAGCAGGGCCATTTCTGAAAAGAGGAAAAAGAAGAAGAAGAAAAATTGAAAAATTTATGAAAATCTCAAAAAGAATGAGGAAAATGCAGAATGTAAGCGGGAAAAACAATTTTCAAGCCGAGGGCGAGATTTGTCTGGGATCGGGGATATCGAGGGAATCGGGGTTAAGCACTACCGGAAGAGGTGGGCGCCTGCAATTTCGTTAGTGTAGGCGTGGCAGGGCGTGGCGCGTAGCGGATGTGTGTCCGCGTGACTGCGTGCTTCGCACCGCCTTGAGGCGGTTGCCACACGTCTGGCTACGGCTACGGCTTCAGCTGGAGCTGGAGATGGAGATGGAGCTGAAGCTCCGCATGTTTGCATTTTGTGCTCGGAGCGCAATCAAAACATGCCATTAGTTGGAAGGGAAGGGAAGGGAAGCGGAAGGCCCAAAACGAGGGCGACAATGTTAGTCGACACAAAGACAACAACAAGTGGGGAGGGATCATCTTCGGCGCACCGAAGATTTCATACTCTTTTTGAAGACAGCGGTAGATAATAACGAATCTTGGGATCTATGTAAGCCTTCAGTCCAATATATGGGAAAACATGGGAAAATCGACTTTTGGTTATATGACAGCTATATGATAATGTATTCCGATCCTTAAAATATTTAGTGGAGTGGTAGAATATAATAAATCTTGGCAGTATGTGAACTTTCAGTCCAATTTTTGGGAAAACATGGGAAATATGGGTAAACCGACTTTTGGTTATAAGGCAGCTATATGATATAGTAGTCCGATCCTTATGAAATTTGGTGGAGCGGTAGATAATAACGAAACTTGGGAACTTTCAATCAACTTTCAACTTTCATAGGGCCAAAACCGACTTTTGGTTCTATGGCCGTTATAGTATATAGTAGTAGATAATAACTAATCTTGGGAGTATGTGAACTTTCAAATCAAATACGTTGAGACACAAGGGAAATATGAGCAAAACAGATTTATGGTTATGTGGCAGCTATATGGTATAGTGGTCCGATCCGACCGGTTCCGGCAAATGGGGCCTCTTAACCGTTCTGAATGTAACTTTTAGGGGTCTACTTTCGGACATAGTGAATATACTGTGTTCTTCGAAAAGGGTATAACAACAACAACGACAGCAACGGCAAGGCAACTGGCGCCCAACGTGTTCCCAACCGGAACTCGACTCACTTCTTTTGGCTGCAAGCGAAAAACGCCTGCGTTACGGTAGGGGGCGTGGCACCTATGGTGGGCGCAGTTGACGGATATCAGTGCAGCTTCACTTTTGGCCACACGTGCCGCACTCCGGCATACTCTACATACAACGTGACATATGTGTGCGGGGCAAGTGGCAGGCGGTAGGTGGCAGGGGGCAAGTGGCAAGTGCTGCCAACGCCTGTAAATGAATTCGAAACGTGCCACTCGTCGTTCTCAGGTCTTCAGTGCGGCTCGTGCCACATCTGATGTGAGGCAGCTGTGGCATTAGCTGAGATTTGGAGCTCGAGTCGAGGAGTTTAACAATTAGCTCTTGGTGACGCTTTGTGGCAAGGATATCAAGGTGTCTATGTCCCGAGAGTGTGAGAAGGAATGCGGCACGGAGCAGGGGGAACCTGAAACATTTCAAGGAGGGAAAAGAAAAGGAGGCTGTAAAAGGGAAAGAAAATTAAATAGTCAAAATCTGAAAGAGTTTAATAAGTAGAGAGAGAGAGAGAGGAAGACAGAGTAAGAGAGAATAAGAAAGAGATCAGAAAAAAGGAAAAGGATACAATCTAAGAGGAGTCTCATAAAGCACAATAAGTAATAAGAAAGCCATATCAAATGAATGAATTGGAACTTCTAATTTAGAAGAATCGGACTATGAGTTAGCTTTTGCAGATAAGAAAAGTGGGAGAAGGAAGTAAGAACATAGATAATCATGGGGAGATACAGGGACAGAGAAAAGAGTTAGAGAAACAGAAAGACAGATTAATAGAGAGACAAAGAGGCAAATAAACATAGAGAAAGACCGACAGAGTCAGAGAGACACAGAAGGATTGAGACAAGAGAAAAGAGGGAAAGAGACTAAGAAACAAGAGAAAAGGAGACAGAGAGATAAAGGGACAAAGCGACAAAGAGATAAACGGACAAAGAGACAAGGAGACAAAGAGAAAATATACAATGGGACAATGAGACAAGGAGAAATAAAGGGACAAAGCAAAGAGATAAAGAGACAGAGACACATAGACTCAGAGAGACAATAAGATAAAGGTATAAAGAGTCAAATAGATAAAAGGACAACCCGACAAAGAGACAGAGAGACAAGGAAACGAGAAGAGACAGAGACATAGAAATAAGGAGACAATGAGACAAAGAGAAAGGAAAAGAGGAAGGAAAAGAGACACATGGACATAGAAAGACAAGAAGATAAGTAGACAAGAAGGAGACAAGGAGACAAAGCGACAAGGTGACAAGGAGATAAGTAGGCAAAGAGACAGAGAGATAGAAAATTTCAAACAGATAAAAGAAGTGACAAGATAAGAAATCAAAGTAGACAAATGCGAATGATGAAAGGAGAAGTTAAGAGGGACTATTAGAGAGAGAACGAGGAATCTCTCCCGCGTCGCGTCAGCTGTCGCAATGTCTCAAAGTGAAGGCTAAAAGCAGTTGCCTTGTGTTTATGGTCAAGGATTAAAGACAAGTTTAAAAAAGTGGAGACAAAAGAGATAAAAACGCAAGATAGATGTAGATGCAGAGTGAGGTAGAGAGAGGTAGGGTGGAAAATAGGGGGAGGGGGCTGATAAGCTAGAGCTGATGGAATGAATAAATGGCTGAGGTGCTCGGCATATGTGAACTGTATTGCATAATTTTGGTCGCCAGCCGTCGCACAACTTATGCAAATTTAACAAGTCAAGTGGGGCAGATACACACACACACACACACACTGTGGCACACACACACACACACTGTGGCACACACACATTTGCATAATCAAATGGCATATTGTTGTGGCACGCCCGCCGCCCACACAGTTTCGCTTACGTTTTTCATCTTGGGCGATTATCAACTTGGGCCACAAACTGACGCACACACACACACCACCTCCATACACACACACATGGCACACACACACACGGTACACACACACTCTCACATGCAAGTTAATTGGAATTTAGCACATGGCCCGTAATTCACAACCTCCTGCCTCTGCCCCTGCCACAGTGTGTGTGTGTGTGTGTGTGTCTCTGTGTGTGTATGGGTGTGTGTGTGTGTGTGTGTGTATTTAAGTGTTTGAGTGAGTGTACTGCAATTATTTTTATAACGTTAATGAGCACTGCGCATTATTGCGGCTGCCAATGGCAACGACAGTCAGACCCAAAAACTGAGCACACGTGTGGGCTACACTGAGAGAAAAGTCGTTGGAAGAAACCAAGAAGAAAGCCAGAGAGACAGACAGGCAGATAGACAGACGGTGTGGCAGCTTGGCTTCCGGTAGAAGCTTCCGGAATAAGAGGATTCCATCAAAGCCGCTGTTGACATGGCCAGGAATGCCATAGAACGACGACGATGGAAAGGCGGAACGAAGCACTACTGCCTGGTAACAACAGTCGAAGTGCGGAACGGAAGCTGGACGGCCATCGTTAATGCGATGCACAGGCTGAGGATCTCGGAGTACCTCATAAACATCATATGCACCTACTTCCGAGACCGCCTGCTACTCGTCGACACCCAGGTTGGGAGACTCCAATACAAAGTAACGGGTGGAGTCCCACAAGGATCAGTACTAGGCCCCACATTGTGGAACATCATGTACGATGGGGTCCTTCGG
>JBANCY010000557.1:0-27494 GCA_037040045.1 Phorticella flavipennis | reverse complement strand
TGTGTGTGTGTGTGTGTGTGTGTGTGTGTGTGTGTGTGTGTGTGTGTGTGTCTGTGTATGAGTGTGTGTGTGTGTGTATTTGGCCATATGATTAGAAACTAAGACTTAAGACTGTCATTTCATATCGCACGATAACTTGTACATTTATCGGTAATCGTTATCGTTATCGTTTATCGAACTACTACACAGATGCAATGCAATAATCGTAAGCGCTTTGAGCGTTCTACTTTTGCATATCTGGCCTAAAACTAGAAGAAAAAAAAACGTAATTATATAGATAATTGCTAAACTTATGCCTCGATATACATATATATAGATTAGTTATATAACTATATAGTTTTTATAGTTTGGAACATAAAATTAATCAACAAATTTTTGCTCAAGTTGCTTGCGTTTTCCTTTTGCTTAAATAGTTTTTAGATGCACGTAATATCTATAAATAGAGCAGGGTCCTGAGACTCACACGCTCTCTGTGTATATGTGTGAAGTGCTATATAGTAATTATATAGTGTGATATATGACTAGATCTTTTGAGTGTGAAACAATTTTCAATTCAAAGCAAAAACTGAATAATATAATATATAATATATATATATATAATAATATCGTGTAACTAGCAACTGTTTGTAGTGCTCATTAATCTGGTATTTTTCTTGTTCTTGTTGTTGTTTTTGTTGTTGTGTCTGATATTCATATTGTGTATTATGTTCTGGTATTGTCTGAATGTGCTACGTACTCTGGTTTAAGACTAAAACTACTACAAAGTGTTTCCGGTATGCCCCACTTCCGAGCCTAGAACCGATCTGCCGGAAGGGGGTTTAGCTTAACAGTTTTAGTAAGAGTCAAAAACAAAAAAAAAAATGATATATTTATATATATTTATATAGTTTAAGACTCGGTTAAGTTAAGACTAGGCGCGTTAGAGTTATAACTAGTGCATATCATAGCTGTATCCATAATCGTAGGGTATCATAATATTATATAGATCTATAATAATCTCTGCTTTTAGTTGCTATCAATATGTATGTGGAATTCTGTAGCTCTGTCAAACAGTTAACAGCATAGAGCTAACAGCTCTGTTAACAGCTTAACAGCAGTTGGGTAGGGTCGGGATCGAGTTCCTTACAGCAGCTGCGCTATAACCGGTTCAATGAGACACATGTGCTCGGCGCCGCGTACGGGCAAACGGTTCAGGCAAAAGTGACGTATCATATCCGGCACCGTTTCGAAGGGCCGACTGAATTGTCCCAATATATATTGACCCGATTCGTTGCGTTGTATGCGCATATGCATAAAGCCCTTGGCGCCCCTGTTATATATAAAAGTTATATTTGTTAGATTTGAATTCAACGAGGGTTGCCTTTTATATTCATGACTCACTTTAGCGATAGCGAATAATCCTGCTTGGTTGATTCGCAATTGCGTACCAGAAAGGAGCCTTCGGCCAAAGGACGCAACGTGGTCTCCGCCTCAATGCGAGTGATGGCGCCATGGTACCAGCTGCAGATGGCCGAGAGAGATAGGCAGAGTTACAGAGATGTTTATAGGGTCAATCACAACATTTCTACTTACCCCTGACGCTCGAGTGGTATGGTCACATCGATGAGATCCACAGCTGTTACATAGCCCTGGCACAGATTCATGTTGAGCTCCTTGTGACTGCTCAATCCACGCAGATCGAGGCTGCCGAATTGCTTGTTCACCTGACGCGGTTCATTGAGATTCAATGTGAGATTCTGACGGAAGAGAGCGGTGTCTGTGGAAGAAGAGTACGAAAAAAGAGAGAGACGGGTCAGTTGAGTAAAAAGATTCTTGGGAAGATTTCACATTCCCTTCGTTGGTAGGGGAATATTTCGGAAAGTACAGAAAAATCTAACTAGAAAAAAGTGAAAAAAAAAAAACTTCCAAAAAGTAATAATAATTCTTTGCCCCAATCAATCAGACTATCATTTAGTTATTTATTTGGACAAAAAGTAGTTCCACTATACCATATGATTTTGAGCCAAACTATAGTTTGGTCCATCGATCAATTGATTATTTTACCGATCAATCATTTTTTCAACGTAACAATCAGTCAATCAATCCATTTTTACTCCATGAATCTTTATTATTGTAGATGGAGTCATCAACCAATCAGGTATTTTACTAATCAATCATTTAGTTAAGTCTTAAGTCAAACAGTAGGCCAATTAATCGTTTAATTTTCTATTTAGTACTAAATCAATTCATTAATCCATCTGATTAATCACTCAGTTAAATATTTAGTATAACATTTAGTCAATGTCTAGACCAATTATTGGTTCATCAAGCAAAATTATACAATATTCTACCACTCAATCATTTAGTTTAATTTTCAGCTTAGCCATCGGTCAATCCCTAAGCGAATTAGTCAATCAATCAATTTCCGGTGAATTAGTGGCTCAAATATTATAGATTGGTTACTCCATCAATCAAACATTTTACAAATCCACGATTTAATCAATCACTAAGCTAATGAGTCAATCAATTTTCTATCAATGAGCGGGTCCATTATAATAGAGTGAATCAAACATTGATCAGTCAGTAAAATCGGTAACTAGTCCAATTAATGAGTATGTCCATTAGTTTAGTTTGGTTCATTAATCAATCAAGCCCATCAATTTTTCATTCAAATTTTTAAAACAACATTCTGTCAAGCACAAGGCCAATTAAATGATAAATTTTTCTTAAAACATTATTTTGGATTGACTAATTGCTCAGTCAAATCTTCCCAATGAGTCAATCACAGGGTTAATAGTCATTCAATCGATTTGGTGCCAATGAATGTTATTATTATCAATCAATCAAATATTTTACCGTCCGATCATTCAGTGAAATCATCAGTAAGGACATCCGTCAATCAGTCAATCAATTAATCTACTGTCAATCAGTACTTCCCCAAATTCCCACCAATCACCACTCACCCAGCTTGCTGGCCAACTTCTGCTCGTCCCGCATGGAGTGGCTGGAGGAGGCCTGCGAGATGCCACTGGACTCGGTGCTGTGCATCAGGAGATTGTTGATCTCGGCCTGGTTGGCGCGCAGGCGCCGCCGCAGCTTGGGCATGTCGAAGGGCAGGTCGCCCAGGTCCACCGAGGTGGCGCTGCCCGAGGTGCAGGCGGCCTCCTGTTGCAGGGTCTTGCGGCGTCGCAGCTTGGGCATGTCAAAGGGCAAGTCGCGCAGATCCTGCGGCAAGGCGGCGGCAGCACCTGCGGGCGCAGCAACGCCAGCGCCGCCAGCAGCGGCAGCAGAGGCGTTGACGTCGACAGCGCTGCCATTGCCCAGCTGCAGCTTGGGCAGCGTCAGACGTTGCAAGGCCAAGGAGGGCGGTTTGCCATCCTCGCGCGAATGCAAGGAGATGCCACTGTCGGAGCCCAGGAGCTCGTCGGCCAGATGCAACAAGGCCTTGTTGGGCGGGGCAGCGGTGCCGGCGGTGCGTCGCTGCTTCGTGAGCAGCTGCAGTGGCGCCGCGGTCGGTTCGTCTGTGGTTTTGGCGGCTTCGGCGGTTTCGCCGCTGGGCGGCTGCTGCGACTGCTCCGAAGCGCTGGCCGAGGCTGGCTCCTGTGAGGATTTGTCCGAAATGGGGCTGAGTATGTGCAGCTTGGAGTGCAGCAGGACGGGCGCACGCAGCGGATACGCAATGCTCGAGCTGGCGCTGCCGCTGCCGCTCTCCGAGCTGTGCGAGCTCAGCGAGCTGGAGTGTCGGCTCTCGGAGCTGGAGGTGCTGCGGTTGCCCTCACTGGTGCTGGAACGCAGCGACTCCATGCTGCCGCCGCTGCTCGAGGTGGCAATGCTCTCGGTGGAGCTGTAATTGTGGTGGCCCGCGGTGTGGTGTGCGGCATGATGATGATGCTGGCGCCGACCGACTCCGGGCGGCAGCTGTTGCTGGTGCTGCTGATGCGGCGTCTGTTGTTGCGAATGATGATGGTGTCGCGGCTGATGATGATGTTGCGGCTGAGCGCTGCGACGCAGCTCCAAGACGCGACCCGATTCCAGCACAAAGCTGCGCGGACGACGTGCGGCGGCGCCGGCTGCGGCATTGACGCCAGCAGCGCCTGCTGCAGTTGCTGCGGCTGTGGGCGCGGCGCTGGCCGAGACGGAGGCCGAAATGGAGGCGGCGGCCGAATTGGAATTGGTTGAGGGCGGATTAACGTAGGCGCTGTCGGTGAGACTGTTGTCGTTGCTGCTGCCGGTGGCGCCGGCGCCGGCGGCGGAGCAGAGATGCAACTGCGGCGGCGGCAGCCGGAGATCGCGCAGACGCGGATGCGCGGGCTGGGCGGCAGGTAGATTCGGAGCACTTTTGATGCTGTTCATGTAACGCTCATGCTTGCCCGGAAACTTGATGGGCAGCGGGGCGGTGGACGGCGGCGAGGGGGTGTAGCCACGCGCCGGCAACTGCTGCGTGGAGGTGGCAGCACTGGAGCATTGCTGCTGCTGCTGTTGCAACTGTTGCTGTTGCTGCTGCTGCTGTTGTTGCTGGGTCTGGTTCTGGTTCTGATTCTGATTCTGCTGGTCGCTTTGGCTCAGCTGCAGCTGGCTGAGCTCGGCCTGCACCTGGAGCAGCACGGGCGACTGTTGCTGTTGCAGCTGGTGCAGCTGTTGCTCCTGCAACGCCTGGTTCTTGTTGTTCTTGGCCCGTTTGCACTCCAGACGGGATTTGGCTTTGTTCAAGCTGGCGGCGCCGGACTCGTTGCCATTGCCATTGCTCAGCTGGAGCAGCACCGAGTGGTTGGTGATGCGGTCGACCTCGTCGAGGTCGTCGTCGGATTTGGCAATCTTGCAATCGAATGCCGTTTCGTAGATTTGGCGCCGTCGACTGGCCATGTTGTCGGAATCGAGTTCCTCCTGCTGAAGGTCGTCCTCTTCTTCGTCCTCGCTTAGATTGCCAATGGTTTGCTGGGTTGTCTTGGGCGCACACTCGATGCACTCGTGTATGCCATGCGGATGCACGTAGAAGATGCTGCGTGGTCGAAAGTATTCCTCCAGCTGCTGCTCGTCCAGCTCATTGCCGGCAGCTGCTGCCGCGGCAGCTGCAGCAGCTGTTAGGGCGCCCAGCGAGTTGCTGCTGCTGGGCGTGGTTGTTGCTGTTGTTGTTGTTATGCAGGCGCCACACACGGCTGCTGGGCCCAGCAAGCGATGCGGCGGCATCGACAGCACCAGCTCCTCGCCAGCACCGGCTGCTGCTGTTGCACCAACACTCGGCGGGCAGCACTTGAGCAACTCCCCCTCGCCGGCGTCGCAATGTTGCAACTGCAGCTGCAACTCGCCGCTGCCAAAGGATAACTGCGGATGCAACTGCTGCGACTGCGACTGGGATTGGGACTGCTGCAGCTGCTGCTGGTGGCGTGGCTGAACGTTGCAAGTTTTGCGCACTAAGGCCAAGGCGCGGGCATGCCACTCCCGGCGCTTGAGGCACTCGCTGCAGTCGGACTCCTCCGAGGTGCTTGTGCTGGGCGTCTCACAGCGTATAATCCGTACGCCCTCCTCGGTGAAGCTGTAGCGCTTGGGCGTCAAATGCTGCTCGTCCTGCAGCAGCTGCTCCTCCTCGGGCTGCTCTAGCGGCAGCTGTTGGGGCGCATCCAAGCTGCTGCTCTTCCGATACGCGCCCAGCAGGGGGAGCTGCGCTTGGAGTTGCGACGGTTCACTGGCCGTTGATTGGCGGCACTTTTGTTTGTCCACCCGCTCAAGTGTTTGCTTATCCTTATCCTTATCCTTGTCTTTGTCCTTGTCCTTATCCTTGTCCTTGGGCTCCTCTTTGTCGCGACTCTTGAGCAGATCCGAGTAGTAGTAGGGCGAGGGCTGTCGCTTGTTGTGCTCCGACTGGGCCACAGTCAGTTTACGTGGACTCCGTTGCAGTTGCGGCGGCAGCGGACGCACCAGATCATCCGAGATGCTGTCCGGCGAGTTGAGCAGGCCAACGGCTCCAGCTGCGGCACCTGCACTGGTCGGCAAAGGGGGCAAGGCGGACGGTGCCACACGCTCGACCTCCTCGTCTATGTCCGCCTCCTCGTCGGAGGACTTGGGCGCCGATGAATCTGTTGACAAAGGAAATAAAAATATTTTGTTTAGTTCGTGAAGGTCTTTTGGAAAATTATGTATAAGATATTTTCGGGAAGGCATTCCCGGATTTTGAATCCATGGAGAAAAATAGCAACAGGTAAGGAAGGATTAGCTTCGGCTTATTTAAGATTGTATACTCTTTTATACTCTATATATAGTAACTTTCTACAAAAGAATATAACTATCTGCGATATTTTTCACTAAAGACTGGAGCAATTGGGGCAAATACGACTTTTAGTTATATGACAGTAGTCAGATCCAGATTACTACCTTAAGGTCAGATCGAGAACCTTAAGGTAGTAAAGATTTTGAAGGGTGTAGGAAATTTCCATAAATTGGCTAAAAAAAAACTTGGGAAATATTGGCCAAACCTACTTGCGGATGTTTATAAAATTTTATATAGCTGATATCTTTCTTAATTTGCAAGCTATTGATTTGAAACCGCACATGATCAGTACTTTCCCCATTATCTATCGATCCACCTAATTTCAAAGGAATAGGATCAGTATATTTTATACGACTGAAAGTCGGCTTGGTCCATATTTTCTATGTTTTTGAAGCTTTTTGACCGAAATTTCTTACACACTTAGAATACTTTCTTATTTCTCGTTTTACAAAATTTCAAAAGAATCAATATATCATATACCAAAAAAAGACAGTTTGGACCATATTTCTTATGTTTTTCAAGCTATTGGTTTTGTAACACTCTTGAGATTCTACCTAATTTCAGAAATGGATTTTCAGAGTCTGAATTCTTCGCCTAATCAAAGATAATGATGTCTGCTAAGAGTTTGGATAGAAGTTAGGATAGTTTACTTAGCATATTTCTAGTTACAAATCAGTCCTTTGGCTCTCTGGGTCTTAGTTCGTAGTTCTTGGTTCTGTCTAAGTTAATTGAGTTGCCCGTCGCAACGCAAATGAGCCGCGGGCAGCTGTGACACGCCCCCTGAGGCGGTGGCAAGTTCGAGGCATTCCCTCAAAGACTGTCGTCTCTCCGTCCCTCCGACTGTGTGTGTCTGTCTGTCGCAGTCTATTAGGCGCTTGGCTGCCCGGCAATGCCGCCCACAGACCCCACCGCCAATGCGGGCAGCTGCCAGTTGCCATTTAACGCTCGACTGAGCCCGGCAACCGCAGTAACAGCAGCACCACCAGAAGAAGAGGAAGAAGAGTTGGAGCCAAAGATGGAGCCAAAGTTCTCGTTGGAAGTTGCAACAACAAGTGCGTTTAATTGCCACACTAACGCCTCATTTTCATGCGTTTCTCAGGAAAGCAACAGGAAAAAAGGTAGGAAAACTGCGGAAAACCCAGGTAATAGTAGCCAAAGTAAAGTTAAGTACTTTTCTAAGGATTTTATGGCTAAATGTGCCTTGCAGTTCGGCGGCTCAAAATGAATTTCAGCGGCGATTTTTAAGCGGATTGTGGAAAAAACCGCCAGCCGCAAAGTATGCAAAGTTTTTGGTGCAAACTTTTGAAGCTTACTTTTCCCATCAATCTGAGAGACTTTAATAACTATAAATATGACATATGGAAGCTTCAGGTGTCCATATATGACAGACATATAGAAAAATTTGAATATTTTAAATCTCAGCATTTTTTGGAAATTTTGATGAGTATAATCTGGTTGGGATTTCATTGGATATAATGATATGTTCTAGAGACAAATGCTTCTCGACTATAGGTGGATCTATCTATAAGGTTCAAGTCAATACATAAAACGTAAGCATCTGAAGTTCCTCGGTGAACCAGTGGTTAGTGCACTGTCCCACCACCAAGATTTCAATTTACGATCCCGTATACCACATTTGGAGTCGATATCTCTGTAAATGCTTAAGTCAGGGCCATTTTATTGAAAATAGTTTTTATCGATTCTTGTGCGAAGGGGCCGTGGTATCAACATATGGTCACAGCTTGACTTGTGCATTGAATCGACGGATCTCCGTGATAATTTTGAAGTCTCTAACTCTTATAATATCGAAAATCAACAAAGAGAGACGGACAGAGGGAAGGACAGATTCGCGGACAGGGCTAAACCGACTCGGCTTTTGATTTTGTTCAAGAATATATACTTTATGGGGTCTGTCATGCCTCCTTCTGCTTGTTGCATACATTTGCACAAACTCATTATACCCTTCATACCATTTTATTTCTATTGGTATTAGGGTGTACATAGTGAAAATGGGCAAGTTTCGGTACTCAGAACACAAGCAACATCTTAAGCTGAGCGCCTGGAAGTATGCAATGAAAATGTTGAGATAAATTTCGAGCTTTTTGCAAGGGGCCGCCGAGAAGTATGCTATGATTTCTTAATCAAATCTTCAATTCAGCCATTTTTTAGCTAGATTTTCAGCTTTAAATAGCTAGTTTTCTCACCTGAATTGTAATGGCTGCTGCGCTTATCCTTTTTGAGATTGCCGTTGTTGTTGTTGTAGGTGGAATGACGATGTTGCAGCTGCTGCTGCTGTTGCTGCAACAACTGTTGCTGCTGCTGCTGCTGATGGCCGCGTGTCGTGGGCAGCGTCTGCAACTGTTGCTGCTGCTGTTGCTGCCGCTTGTGGGCGGGGGCTGTGCGTCGCTTGGCCTTCTTGTGGTAGACCTTCTTGTGCTGCCGCGTGTCCTTGGGATCGGAGTATCCTTCGATTAGCTTGACGGATGCTTGTTTGATGTTGCTGTTGGGCAGCGGCGGATGTTGCAGTGTGGCACGTTGATGTTGCTGCTGCTGTTGCAGCTGCGGGGCTGCTGGCAAGGTGTTGTTGTTGTGCGCGTTGTTGCTGTTGTTGTGCTGCTGCAGTTGCAGTTGCAACTGATTGCTGTTGCAGCAGTTGTTGCTGTTGCCGCTGTTGTTGTTGTTGCTGTTGCTGCCCAAAATAGCTGCTGCTGTTGCCGCCGCAGTTGCCGCTTGACTGGGCAATGTTGATAAAGGGGCAGGTGGCGGTGGCGCCGCTGCTGCTGCTGCTGCCGCTGCCGACGGCTGTTGCTGCTGCGGCTGCTGCTGTTGGGGCGCTTGTTGGGCTTCGTTGAATGGCAGCTGTTTGGGAGAAAATGGGAAAATGCAAATAAAAATGGGCAAGAGCAGAGGCTGAGGCAGGGGCAGGGGGTAGAGGGGTAGAGGGGCAGTGAGGCGGAGGGGCAAGGTGTAAAACGAATGAGTTAACATTTTGTTGCAATTGCGGTTGCAACTAATTTGATTTGCGTTTCAATTTCCAATTTGCCGTTTGCCGGCGTTTAATTGAAAAAAATGTGCGTGCGTCACATGTTGCGGCTTGCAACGCCCCCTTTTGGGGGCATGGTCAGATCGGTGGACTGCAGCGGGTGGCGAGGGGCACTGCGGGCCTGATGACAACTCGTTAGGCGCTTTTAGGTTTTCCTCCACAAAACGAAATAAAAATACTTTCAGACAGCGAAAAGACTGAGGGAAAACGATTTTGTTGCACTGTGAAAAGTGTGAAAAGCCAAATGATTTTCACAGCGGAATTTTCACTAGTTTTGCGCTTTTCGATTTTCCCCATATGAAAATTAAAACTTGCCAAGTAAAAGCAAATTTCATATGAAAGTTGCAAGAGTTTTGCCAAAAAGTTATTGGAGTGGAAATTGCATAAAGTTGAATGATTTCTCAGCTTAAGCTGAGCTTTAAATAGGTGCTTTTAAGCGGAAGCTTTAAAGCTGAAGGTTAAGTTGTAATTGCATGATAAAAAGGCTTCTCGTAGGGCGTTATCAGGGAGTTTTCATTATTGATTTGGGTCCCTAGGATAGTCTTCTGATGCGAAGAGTTATCAGTTATTTGGTAAGTTTGGGTCATTTGGCGCAGGATCCGATATTGCTGTGGATTCACCTTCTGCTAGTCTCAGATGCTATAAACCGGATTCGGATGCCTTCATCCAAGTCGAGGGAATCAAGATGTTAAGCGGAAAGTGTGAGGTGCAGATTGAGCAGCCCCCATAATCTTAGTCAAAAAAGATACCATATATATCATCTATAGGAAGGCGAGCTTTAATGCTGGTATTAAACTATCAAGCTTAAACCTTGTTTTAATTGTACATGTTCCAAAGGAAAGCTTTAAGACCGATGTTAGGCTTACGGAACAATCCGTATAATTCTCTACATTATACAACAAATTACTTATAGAGCTTAATACCTAAGACTTAAAGCTTTCATCTAAACTATTAACGAATTCTACGATTAAAGCCTCTTAAGGCAAGCTTTAAGGCTAACATTAAACTTTCAAACTTAGGCCAAGTTTTGATTGAACAATTCAAAGTCCTCTAGCTTATAATGCTTAAATAGATGCCCCTATAATTCTTCACACGTGCGAGCACCTTATTAATAGAGCTTTAAGCTTCTAATTATATGCTCAGCTTTCTACAAAATCTATAATAGGAGCCCCTTAAGAGGAGCTTTAGCTTGCATAGAACAGTTTATACTTAGAAGCTATGCTTTATGCTCTCTTTACCTTAAAAAAAAACATTCCTAACGTTTCTTATATTGATTTTTAATGCACTTTCTTCCAAGCTTTTGTTAAGCTTTCACGCGCTTGCTTATAATTCCCAATTGAACACGAATTATGCTCAAATAAGAATCGAGTTGAAGGCAAACCTTAAGTTGGAAGAGGAATAGCTTAAGATAGCTGAAATAGCATAACATTTAAAGATATTTTAGATCAAATTTCCGCATCTTGAGACCTTCCTTCAACAAGAAGTCTGACGATTGCCCATGTAAATTGTATTTTAATTAATTTCCCAAGCACAAAAGCTTGTTATCTAAGTTCCTATTCATTAGTTTGCATCCTTTGCATCCTTTGAGGATGCAAAGTTTCAGTTGAGTTGGCGTTGTCCATCTTCCATTTCAAAGCCCCTTTGTCGGACATATAGTATCCGGTGATGTTGCAATGACAAATAGGTTGAACATTCGAACAAAACTGCAACATCGGAGCGCAGCAAGGACGACAAGGACAATGAATGACATTAACGTGTCCCTAATGTGCGCACATTATGAGCAAAGGACCAGCCCTCGCCCGATACCAGGGGGGAGTCTAAAACACTGACAGACCCACGGACCCTACTACAACAGTTGGGTTATAACAACATATAGGGGGGACCGACTGGGGGGGCGTCTGAAGTGTGTGGAGAGGCACGTAGAGATGCGCATTATTGTTAAACATAAATTTCCGTTACATGCGGCAAGCGGCATGTGGCATGTGGCATGTTGCATGCGGATATTGATGCCCCATAACAACAACAACAACAACAACATGATGATGATGATGTTGCTCCTAAGCAACATTGGTCCATTGTTGGTTGAACTTGAATTTGAAAGGAATTTTTAATTGAAACTCATAAATTAAGCGTCAATAGGAAAAAAATGAGAAAGGAAAATGGAAAATGGAAAATAGAAAAGCCAAAAGAAAATGAAAATGTAAAGAAAAAATGTTTTTAATGACTTTGGAAACCAATGCAATGCATAAATAAGGCACGCACTCACACGCCGCTCCGATGCCAACCCAATCCCCCCACTGCATCCCCACTTTCAGCACCCCCTTGGAACCCTCCTTCCCCTCCTTCCCCCCGGCTCCTGCCCTCTATGCCCCCAACAACAAGTTGCCCATGGCAGCCGCTCGCTTTGTTTGAGGTTTATGCAGCTTGTTGTCAGGTTGAAAGCAGCCTCTGCCTCTGTCTCTGCCCGTGCCCCATCTTCCGGGTGCTCCTGTGCCCCGCCAACTGCCATAAATGCCAGACAATACCAGATACATCCAGGCAGAAAAGCAGCTCTTCTCCGGCCATAATAAGGGGTTGCTCTTTGCCGCTCAAAAGGCGTGTGGAGTCGGCTGGGCAGGGGGGAGCCAGGGGGATGCAGTCAGTTGATGAGGCTAAAACTAATATCTCCAGCGGAATTCTCGTTTCGGATGTCAAAAGGAAATATTGATGGATGTATCGATTATTATTCAGTTTCCTTCTGGGCGTGCACACGTAGGTGAAATATCAGATGCCAATTTAGGAAGCTGGAACTGTCAGAGGCCTGTCGTTGGAGCTATTGTTGGTTATTGGATGGACAAGTTGAGAGGGCGCTTTGTTTGAGAGGCGGAAGAGGGGAAACTAATGACATGAACTAAGCATGCCTTTTGCCGAAGATCGAAGGGAAAGCCTATAGGTATGCAACGATTGCTTAAAGAAGCATAGCTTTGGTGTTAATGGATAAAATGTCTTGAAATTTGGTGGATCGTTAGAAAATAAGTTAATAAAAGCTTATCTAAAATTTCAGACAGGTATATTGATAACAAAAGTAAATATTTACTAATCCTACTTTCAATTAAATCACTGTTATATGTTATGGTATTACGATTCGAATGTTTTCCAAAAATGTTCTTTAGTGAAGGAAGCAGAAATAGAGGAAAATAGAGCTTCAGGTTTTGACCCGAGAGGGTTGTTATGGCCATATAATAATAATAATAATGGGTTGATAAATAAGACTCTGTCGGAGAGACTAGTTTGGAAAGACAGACAGATTGACATGGACCATCCTACTACTCTGGCCATATGTTTGGGGGGCTACGAGTTCAGAACAAAGCTAAATTAATAGTTTCTTTCGAAAACAGTGTAAAAAAATCCTAACTAAATCGTGGGTATATAATCGAGCCTTCCAAAACCCAGTACCGATGCTCCATCACAAGCTTAGGAGAACCTTTTCTAAACGAAAAACGTCTGTTATCTAGGGATTGGTCGAAAATTCAGACCTCAAGGCTTGGGATTTTTATTAATCTCTCCTCTAGCTTAGAGTAGCATTCCAGCTATCTCCTTTTTTTTAGTAGAAAATAGTCAAAGCATAGCCTTAGGATGATCGGGTACCAAAGGAGTTCCTCGTTGTAAAACTCTTTCCCAGAGGAAAAAAGACTGCGCAAAAGCCTTACTAGTTACTCATCTCCAGGTAAAAGGTACAAGTTCAGGTTCTTGCTTAACTTCTGAGTAAATCTGCTCCAAAGCTATATCCATTTACAAGCTCCTAAGATCAATCAGTTAACCCATCTTAAAGTTTGGCCAAGAAAATCTTATCTAACAGCAGCTGAAGCATAATTTCTAGTTGGACGAGTTATGATTGTATGTCTAGGTTGGTATATGATAGGGGCTAATGTGGGGAGAACATGGAAACTCATTCAATTGAAAGCCCGCACACACACTCCCCCCACACACAGACCCACCTCCCCCCTTTCCACACACACACACACACACACACTTAAACACACGTCATGCTCTTTAAATATTTGCCCTTGATTATCGGCAAACGAGCATTTTATAAACGACTCGATTGGCCTGACTCCCGGCACGTCTCCCCCCATCGAAATTGTGTTTCAATCAAGCCCAGGAGTGGGACAGGGGCAGGGGCTGGGGCAAGGGGCAAGGGGCAAGCGCAGTGTCAGGAATAGGGGCAGAATAGAGGGCGCAGGGAGCAGGGTTGGCGTAAAGACAGCAGGAAATGTAGCCGAAGTCGATGTCGAGTTGGCATGGCTTTGGGGCCCAGTAGACCCGTAATGCCCCCGACTCCGGGAGGACTCGCTGGTAAATGGCTGACAGGCTAGACAAACTACAATCAAAAATGTTCAGACGGATGGGCAGCGGCTGTCGTTGTTCTATTCTATGTTCTCCATGTGCACTGTTCTAGGTCCTGTATCCCCAGTCCCGTGTCCTGTGTCCTCTATCCAGTGTCTTCCTCTATTCAGCTCCTCCATTTCATATGCTTGATATTGTTGTTTGCTCTGGCAACGTGATTTTTATGCGAAACATTAATGAAAACGCTCCCAGATGATGATGAGGATGATAATGATGATGATGATGATGATGAGGATGTCGGCAATGGTTGATAATAATGATGCAGCGGCAGTTAGAAGCGTCGAGCTAAAACTAACGAGCGATGGTAGCTCTAAGCTTCCCTTTTTTGTGAAAAAAAAAGGATAAAGGAACACATGAACGAATACTGTCTGTTCGGTGCTTTTACATGGAAGAAGATTGAACTCCCTAACTCTAACCAATTCTAACTTATGTTTAACTGGGCAAATATTGTTCAAAATGTTTTGGTTACTCTGCATTATAGAGCTAAAGGTCCTTAAGTGGTACCGAATTGAGGCAACCTTTCGTTGACAATTGATTTTGAGAACATTATTGGGTCTTAAATCGAAATAGAGTCCATAAACTCTAGGAATGATGAGAAGAAGATGCTTTAGGGCTATATAGCTATTCTACAAGATTATTATTACCTTATCGTATTTAATCGCAGATTCTAGGAACTGGAATATGGTGGCTTCCAGATACCTTTATGTCTATGCTTTATGAGTGGTGAACAACGTCCACGAAAGATGATTAGGTTCGGAGTTGAAAGGTGAAATTTTTAGACATCTCGAAAAACTATAAAATATTTCAGGAATAAAATCAATTCACTTATTTACGTTCTTTAGTTTCTAACGAATCTTCAAGTAAGGATATTCCTTCGGACTTCGTTTAAATATGCTCATAGCAATATATCGAAGGAGCTTTGGAATTTTTCATGGATTTCAAATCCTACGGCACATCCTAGTTTTTCTATGAGTGTCATGCCTTTCGACATGAGCGGGACTCGAGCTCGCACCTCTTGCTTGGCGGGACAGTCCACTATCCACTGATCCACCGAGGCCCCCGATGGCACAAAAAGGTAGCGTATTCGAAATTCGTTGTGGTTGTAGTCCCGATTCTCTCATCCATTTGTGCCATTTTGTTGTTATTTTTCTAGTTTCTAGTCAAAGCTAGACAAAGCGGCGTATGAGTAATACGCACGTTGTAAGCCAACAAGCAACAACAATTAAGCATGTGGCACATGGAAACAGGCAACGACTTGCTAATACCCTGTAAGTGAGGAAGGCATTTACCATGTTTCTGTACCATGTATTAGTTTGTGCATCACCATTTGTCCAACTCAAGTGAATGGAACTGAAACAATATTGAGCCAATTCCAACGTTCCATTCTGGAATCGACACTGTCACTTACAAGTTTTCTCTAGAAGATCTCCCGTGAGGGACCTCGGTGGACCCCCAATGGATAGCGCACTGTCCCGCCAAACGAGAGGTACGAGTTCGAGTCCCGCGCATGTCAATAGGCATGAGCCTCCTAGAAAAACTAGGTTGTGCCGTAGGATCAAATACACCCACATAAAAAAAAAGTTCTTCAGTGAAATAAAGGAAAATAGTGCTTCAGGCTTCAGAACCGATAGGGTTGTTATGACCATATAATAATAAAAACAATAATAGAAGAGCACAGTGAAACGTTCCATCACTGTCTGCTGTAATGCATATTATCACATTTGACACGGTGGAACAATGAAATTGAAACAATCTTGTGCCAATTCCAAAGTTTTAGAGAGTGAGTGAGTGTTTTATATTTCATAGTAAAAGGTTCCATCAGTTTCTGGCAATGTTTTCTGCTGTGGAACAATGAAATTGAAACAGTGTTGTGCCAATTCCAATGCCTACCGGTTAGGACTTTTAATACAGGGTATTAAAAAGGCTCGTAGTCAAGTTATTGAAATAAACAAAAAGGCGGACCAAAAGGAAAACAAACATACACACACACACACACGCGGATAACGATATGTTGTGTGTGTGTGTGTGTGTGTGTGGGAGAGTATTGAAGCTGTTGAGTTATCGCTGATATTGCTCCATGGAGAGTAATACAAGAGCTGAAACTGGGAAACTGGGAAACAGGCAACAGGAGCAGCTCCCCAAACAGTCGACGTACTCGCACCAAGTGCACTTCACAACAGACCAGACCAGACTGGAGCTAAAGCTGGAGCTGGAGTTGGAGCTGGAGCAGGAGCTGGAACTGTGGAGAGTTGGGGGCTTGTAACTAGGCAAGCCTGGCAAAAGAGGGCGCTTTGTTTGGGGCCAGAAGGCAGCTGGCAGGTGGCAGGAGGTGGCAGGAGGAGGCAGGAGGAGGCAGGAGGAGGCAGGAGGAGGCAGGAGGAGGCAGGAGGTGGCAGGAGGTGGCGCTGGAACATGGTTTTCATATCGAAAAATGTCGCGCGCGTTTGCCATTAAAACGTGAGACGCCGCCAAAAAAAAAGACGAGAAACAACATCAACAACAACACGTGCAGCATATTTATGTGGCACACACACACACACACACACACACATGGACACACACACACAGACACTGTCACAGCCAGCAGCTTTTGTATATGAACACGCGTGGCGGCTGTTTACGCAAAACAAGAATCATATAAGATAAAATTACATTAATAACTGAAGGATCAGGAGGCGGAGGCGAGCAGGAGGCGTGTGTGGCAGAGAGATAGAAATGGAGAACTAGAGACAGAAGGAAGGAGGAAGGAGCAAACATTGGCAAGCTGACTTCGGGTTTGGAGAAGTGGGAAAAAACAGAAGCAGAATCAGGAACAGGAGCAGGAGAAGGAACTGAAGCAGGAGCAGGAGGAGGAGCAGAGACAGGACTAAACGTTAACGCTTTGGGCCATGAGTGGGCACATAAGTGAAGGAAGATAAGGCCGGGAGGCACGCACAGGCGGTGGTAAGGGTAGTGGGGTTAGAGGAACAGACCATATATATAGTTTACCCAGGGGCAAGTGGGCGGAGGGGATGAAATTGAATGGTAAATTGCATAATGTGCGCACTCATTAACAATTAACAATGAATATTCAAAGTATTCAATATGAATACATGAATATTCATGCATGGATTCGATGAATAAACATATGAAAATCACTGGCTAAACAAAGTCATAAATGGTTTAATTAGCAGCAGGGAGTGCGGGACTAAAAGATACGCTTTAGGGGCCAAGAGATAGACAATTGGGAGACTTAATAGATGAATAGGTTGGAAGTACTCGTCTCCTTTCGTTCTACAGTTTTCATATACAAGAGATAAAGTGCTGTACAGTTGGGCCATGAATCATTGATCTTATAAGATGGTAATCAGAAGGAGCAATGTCTGGACAATACGGCGGGTGGGCTAGTACTTCTAAACGAAGTGTTTCCAAGTAAGTCTTAATGACCCAACGAACATGTGGTCGAGCGTTGTTGTGCTGTAAAGTTACTTTGTCATGTCTATCCGAAAATTGCGGACGTTTTTCTAGCAATTCTCGGCTTAAAAGCATCATTTGTCGTCGGACTACACCCAGCTGGTCACAGAATAGGTTTTGAGCAATGAATGTTAGGCTTCGGCCGGCCTAATGGCCGGGGTACCCCAACGATTTTCTACATTTGGTGTTATGGTAATGGTTCCAGCAGCTGTTCACACGCGATAAGCCGCCTCTCCACGTCTCTTGGCTTCAGTTCGTATGGCTCCAAATTTCTTTGCTTCTGAATCATATCCATGGCATTGAGACGCTTGCCCACTGTTGACAAGACAACTCCCAATGATACCGAGAATTCTTGGAGTGTTTCACATGGATCTTCCTTGAGAAGTTCTTCGTTTTCGAACTATTTCCCGGTTGGCCGGGACGTTCCTTGTCATCGGTGTCAAAATTTTGAAGCATCGAAAACAGAACTGACACGTTGAAATCGATGGAGTATAACCTGTATAACCCACGTACGCTTCCTCGAGAGGCAAACGCCACGCAGCAGCAGTTTGCTTCAAATGAGAGCAGAACAATTAAGATACCCGCAAATTGTGTTTTTTCGGCACGAAAGTCGACATATTAAAGGGTCTTGAAATGTTGTTTACATTTGCGGGAATACTGATTATCCAATCAATGATGATATTATACCTTAGCGCGAGTAATAGTTTTTGGGTGACTGCATGCAACATACACTTATAAAGGTATATCTTAGAAGACATTTCAAAACTCATTATAATACCGAATAACAGATCCCCAAATGTTCTATGTTGCACAAACCAAATAGATTCACTTTGAGTTTCAAGTTTCACGACGAAAGGAAGGAAACTGGAAAAAAGTTTTGAATAGATTTCTGAGTAAATCCAATCGTTCAGTCAAAGCGCAGCAAAAAGGGAAGAAAATCTAAGCTTAAAACCAATGCAAAAACATTTTACTGCGCCATTTTGTGCCACATTTACAGAACAATACGCGCCATACAAACACACACACACACACACACACACACACACACACACACACACACACATCGACACACACATTTGGCTTGCGGCTAAACAAATTTCAATAAAAAGAAAATATTCAAGTGGCAGGCAAAGCGTTTTTTATGTGCCTCATGCGGCGCGCAGCATTTTTGGCTTTCTCTTTTTTCACTTTCACTTTACGACCAATATGCAAAAGGACAACAACAACAACAACAACAATAGGGGGGGGGTCTGCAATATATATATATATAATACTTTGGGGAGTGGCCACTCCCCCCACACACACACATAAAAAACAGCTGAAATTCCAACTCCGCAACAAGATAACGCGCTGAGATTCTTTTGGTTTTGCTGCTTTTGTTGGGGTCTGGCAACATTGCCCATTTGATTTGTTGTGTGTGGCAACTCCCACTACATGCCACGAGCACCCCCCCCCCCCCACCCTTCTCCTCACTCCGCGCCACAACCATGCTTAGCAGCTCTGGCCATCTCTTTCATTTAGCTTGTTTTTTTTTTTTATAGCTGACCACCCGCTGTGCTTTGCGCACCCCCTACCCACCTCCAGAATACCCTGTATTTTTCCACTCCCCGCACTTTTTGCAAATATTTAGCCAATAGACTTTTGCATTGTTTGAACATTGCCCCCGCTGCCCCGCTACGTTTCCCCTTTGGTTAAATAATCAAAAGCCAGCCAAATGCTGCCCGGGGTTTTAGCTGGAAAACAGGGGGAACTGCGAGGGAAATAGCTTTTCATGCTTTTCATTAGCGCATTTCTGATGCGTCTGACTCCCCGTCATCCCCCTGCTCGTCGTCGTTGTCGTTGTTGGTGCGTGCAGTTTATCAATTAGCCGCCAGAGGGCAGTTAATTGCTTTTTACCAATACCAAAAAACCGCTAAAATCTCCTATCTCAGTCAGCCAACCCCAAACAGCCGAGCTGCCTGCCCATCCTCCCCATCCTCCTCAATCCGCCTGCAGCAGCTTCATATTGCACTTAAAGCTTCAATTATGCAACTGGCAACCCGTAAGCTCTCAGGCTTTAGGCTTTGGATCCAACTAATTAAGTTCAAGCTAAACTTTAATCAAGCTGGAAAGCTTTCAAGCAGATTGCCTATAATTCGCAACTAATCCGTTTTATTTATAATTCTCAACTAATAACAGCTTGTGTTTAGCCTAAGCTACCCGCCTTTGGGTGGTTTTATGTCTGAATTGTAAGCATCAAACAGCTTAAGTTAAGCTTTAAAAGGGTATGTTCAAAATTAACAAGATAGAGTACTGCCATCGAGTTTGGTTTACGACTTACAAGGAGACACCACGACGTGGGGGTCACCGATTTTGCTGAAATTTGGATAGGTTATAGCCCTAGGCCTATTTAGTGGGCATGCAAAATATTATGTCGCCACGGCCAGGGATTCGTCCTTAAAACGTTCCTAAAAGTGTTACACTATTTAACTATTCACCACATCATGCTTATTTCAACTGTCGAAGTGGGCCAGTGGGTAGAGTGGGTGTACCTAAAGCGGGATACTGCTACTCTACTCACTGGGCTACCTCGACAGATGAAATTCTCCGAACTTGGTGACTATTTAACGCGTATTACAAAACTTTAAGTACGTTTTGAGGATGCATCCTTGGCCATAGTATTGTATATGCATGCTAAATAGACCTAGGGCGATACCATATCCGAATTTCAGCCAAATCGGTGACCCCAACACGTCGTAGTGTCTCCTTGTTAGTCATAAATATACACATATTCTTAAATTAGAATCAATATGATAACGAATGTAGAATATATAAGTACTTATTGTATTTAAGAGGATGGAAAGGTCTATAGGCACATATATATCAAATTTTATGACTCTTGAATATTGTGGGAAAATGGAGTGGTGTATTAAAATTTTGAAAAATAGCATTCTGCAGCTTTTTTTTCATAATCCTATATACCAAATTTGGTGTAGATTGATTTATTAATCCAAAAGTTAAGAACAATTTACCGGAAAGCTTTTAAGCTTAAAATTGCATGTGGATGAAATCTTTAAAGTTTCTCAATTAGGTAAATATTAAAAGTTATAGTAGTTTTAAGCTTAAAAGCTTTGTGAAACTGGCACTTCATGCCTTAGAGACAACCGCAAGAGCAGGGTTTTGGGAACATGTGTAAAATTGATGGATACCAGAGAGTAGATGAGTATATATATATCGTTACTTTCCGGGAAAATGGAATGGTGTAATTTTGTAAAACAACATTCTGCAGCTTCTATTCATAGTTCTATATACCAAATTTAATGTAGATTGCTCTATAAATCCAAAAGTTATGGGGAATTTATCGGAAAAGCTTTTAAACTTTCTAATCAACATCAAAATTTAAAAATTAACATTTTACATGGGAAGGGAATGGAAGCTTTAAAGCTTCTCGATTAGCTAAATATTGGGAATTAAAATATTTTTAAGCTTAAAAGCTTGCGAACCTGGCGCTTCATGCCTTATAGACATCCGCAAGAGCAGGGGTTTGGGAACATGTGTAAAATTGATGGATACCAGAGAGTAGATGGGTAGATACATTTCGTTACTTTCCGGGAAAATGGAGTGGTGTATCAAAAGCTTGGAAAATTACATTCTGCAGCTTCTTTTCATAATCCTATATACCAAATTTTGTGTAGATTGTAAATTGAAGCTTTGAAGCTTCTTGATTAGCTAAATATGTAAAATTGAAAGATATTTAAGATTAAAAGCTTTGTTAAGCTGGCACTCAATGCCTTATAGACAACTGGGTAGAATGGGTAGTAGGGGATACGGGGTATGCTTAAGTTTCGGAATACTTACAAATTCAGTTTGTGGACTTGGCGCTATCCAATGCTCCGGATTGGATGGTATTGCCTCGGCGAGGCAGGGATCGAAACTGGACGGTCGTTTCTTAACAAAGTCTACAGGCAGGCTGTAATCATCACAGATGGCAATCTGTGAAATGCAAAAGAGAAGAGAGACAGAGAAGGCATTAGTAAAAGTGAAAGAGATAGATATACTGAGAGAGAGTGAGAGAGAGTGAGAGAGAGGGAGAGAGAGAGAGGCAGGCTAAAAATAACATTTGCAAATTGTGCAAAAAAAAAAAAAAAGAAAATGGCGACACGTGCAGTTGCACATAGAAGCCAAATGGCCACATAACGGAGGCACCTTGCACAACACAGCCCCAAGCACCCCCTCCCAAGCCCCCAAAGGCTCCCAGATGCCCCCCACCAACACCCACACGTGCAACAACAACAACAATAGTGCGTCAGCAAAAACCGTTGCAAGACAATGGCGAAATTAAAGTAACAATTAAAAATGGCGTCTTTGCGCCTTTGGTAACGCCTCAAGAATCTTTTTGTCGAGTGCGGACTGTGGGCGTGGCACAAATACATGTTAAACAATTAAGGAAGAATTATCTTCGGCCCACCGAAGATTTCATACTCTTTTCGAAGATGGCGGTCGATAATAACGAGTCTTGAGACTTTTGGTTATATGGCAGCTGAATGATATAGAAATTCGATGAAATTTGGAAGAGCGGTAGATCTAAACAAATCTTGAAAGTATGTGATGTTTCAGTTCAGTACGTTAGAAAACATGGAAAATATGGGCAAAACTAACATTTGGCTATATGGCTGATATATGATATAGAAGTCTGACAGTTATGAAATTTGTTGGAACGGTAGATAATAACGAATCTGGGGAGTATTTAAGCTTTTAGTCCAATAAGTTGGAAAACATGGGAAATATGGGCAAAACCGATTTTTGGTTATATGACAGCTATATAATATAGATGTTCGACGTAAAATAAATTTGGTGGAGCGGTAGATAATAACAAATCTTATGAGTATGTAAAATTTGAATTCAATACGTTAGAAAACATGGGAAATATGAGCAAAACTGACTTTTGCCTATATGGCTGATATATGATATAGTAGTCCGATCCTTATGAAATTTCGTGGAGCGGTATGTAATGACGAATCTTGAGAGCATGTAAGCTTTCAGTTCAATATTTTAAAAAACATGGAAAGTATGGGCAAAACTGACTTTTGGCTATATGGCAGCTATATGATATAAAAGTCCGATCCTTTTGAAAATTACTGGAACGGTAGATAATAACGAATCTGAGGAGTATGTGAACTTTCAGAGCGAAACCGATTTATGTTTATATGGCAGCTATATGATATAGTGGTCCGATCCGACCGGTTCCGACATATGTGCAGACGCTTAACAAAAGAAGGCGATGTGTCAAGTTACATTAGGATAGCTTAAAAACTGAGGAACTAGTACAGACAGTCCTCCCGAACACCATTCTGAATGTAACTTTTGCGGGTTCTACGACGATTTCTTCAAGGCATTACATACTTTCTGACAAAGTGAATATACTATTTTCGTCGAAAAGAGTATAACAACAATGAAAAGTCACGAGTTTTGCAATTAACTTGAAGTGGAAAATGTGGGGAAATTCCGGGCAGAAGGAAAATTGTGGGATTTGGGAGAAATGGGGGAAAATTATGTACATAATTATAATTGAAGCGCAAAGAAATGTTAAGCGAAAACGCGTGCCAAATCAATTGGAAGATTTTTTCTCGGGAAATTTAAATTTCTTCTCCCCGCCCCACATCATGGTATATTATATATATATTTTGTATCATTCGGCTGTCACCTTTGTCCTCTAACCGTTTCAATCTTAAGTGCACATCAATTTCCATTACTTCACTTTCTTTTTTTTACCTCAAAGTACAATTGCAGACGATAGAATTGACGACAATTGCGACAATACCATTCCATGCCCCGGTCGGAATTGGGCCGTAATTCATGGGCCAAGTCCCGTGGGAGATTGACGCAGGTGGCATGATACGGCCAGCCACAGGGCCCGGCGCACCGCACATAATCCTCGCCGGCGGTAAAATCAATCCAACACCGACGACAGAACATGTTGCTAATAATTTTCCTTACACCGTCACCGGCGTCTGGGAAACAGGGAAAGTGTCAGGGAAACTGTCGTCTCCCTCCCCGGGCACCAAACACTTAAGAAAATTACAAAAAATTTGCAACTGCCAACGGGAGCTCAGGTGTTGACAGGTGAACGGGCAGCGCGGCACTAAGTTAAGAGACCCAGACCCCAACCCAACTGTGCACAGTTTGTTGGGAAAACTATGAGTATAACTTTTCGTATATATATAGAGAGAGAGGGGTGTATATATAGAGCAGTAACTGTATCTGAATCTGGCAGCTGCCGTTGATGTTGCCTTTGGGGCATTTGCTTTGAAATTGAAAGGCCAATCGCAGTGAATGAAGGCAGTTGGTTAGTTGTCCATAGTTGTCCGGGACTCAGACAAAATGGGAATTATGGAGAATGGAAGTAGATATGGGAAGTTAGGACTATCAAAGTTGGACAACAGAAGAAGCAATGTTTGGACTATACGGCGGTTGGGGTAGGGCTTCCTAACGAAGTGTTTCCAAGTCGGTTTTAACTACCCGACTAACTTGGGGTCGAGCCTTGTCATGCTGCGAAGTTACTTTGTCATGTCTATCCGAAAATTACGGCTGTTTTTCTTGCAACGCTCGGCTTAAATGCATCAAATGTCGTCGGTTTACCTCCCCCGTGACAGTTTTGTTTAGCAGCCCAGCTGATTCCATGGATTCATGGATATTAGGTCTTGGCGTTGATTACGATGCGCTGCCGGGGTATTTATACGATTGGGTGTTATTATAATGGATCCACTTTTCATCGCCAGTGTCGATGCAATGTAAAAAAATTCGGCTTCAGCTAGTATGCCTCCCAATTTCCTTGGTTGTGAATCATACCCATGGTTTTGCCGACTTTTGACAAGTCAACTCCCAATGATACCGCTAATTCTTGGAGTGCTTGAGACGGATCTTCCTTAAGTAACATCTTCAATACTTCGTCTTCCAACTTCTCGATTGACCGGGACGTTTCTTATCATCGGTGTCAAAATCAGCACTTTTAAAGCGTCGAAAATAGGACATGTTTTCTTCAAATGAATGCAAAACAATAAAGCTGCCCGCAAATTGCGTTTATTCGGCACGAAAGACGACATATTGAAGGGTCTTGAAATGCTGATAATAGTTATACAATAGTTATTTGAAAGAAGCCCAACAGCAGGAGGCATTACAACCATTTCCCATTCATTACCCATCATTTACAGGGTATGCTGTCAGTCTATCAGCTGCTTAAGCTCCGTGCACAGATGAGTCATTCAATGAAGCCACTCATTGGCCTGTCTCGATGCGCTGTGATTGCCAAGTTGTTGGCATCTCTTTAGTTGGCTTTGATGGGCAGCCATAAAAAATGCATAACCAAAGCAGGCGGCAGGCGGCAGGCGGCATGTGGCATGTGGCATGCAGCAGGCAGAGCAGCGGTAGAGGCAGAGACTAGAGAGTCGTCTCAATAGCCTTGGCACGTGTCCACGCCCTGCCCGCCCGCCGCCCGACACCCCCGCCCAGGTTCTAGTATAATACGCCCGCTCAATTTGGCATCCACCTTAAAATGCCGCAACCTGTCTTGGCCCGACCCGGCCGGGTCCGTGTACGGGTCCAAGTCCGTCTACGGGTCTCTGTCTGGTCGAGTAAATATCATAAATTTTAAAGGCGGCGTTAATGCGGCTCGTTTCAATTTCAGTCGCTTCGCCTGCATGCGCCGTGTGGCATGTGGCACGTTGCAAGTTAGTTAGTTGCAGCCTTGGCTTGGCACTGGCTGAGCCCCAACGACTGGCGCATAACCGCAGGCACTTTGGCAACGCGCCCGGTTCCGGCGATATGGCAACAACGGCAGCCATTGCGAGAGAGAGAGATTTGGGGGGGGGGGGGGGTGGTGGTAGGGGGACAAAACCGCAGAGCACAGACAAAATGCAAAATGAAGACAAAAGATGCAACTTGGGCTGCATCAACTACTTCTAACTATGACTGTTCTTGCCACATGTTGCAGCAGCAGCTTTGACACAGTTTGTTGCATGGGTTTTGGGTTCAGTTTGGTTTCGTTGGGTTTGGTTTGGTTTGGTTTTCGTTTGGACCCAGGCTCAGGAAATGATACTGACGACCGCCGTTTGGAGGGGGGGACACGGATGAAGCCTTGGCTGCTTCGCTTTGTCCTCTCAATTTTTGCCTTTTGGCGCAGTTATTGCCATGTTTTGCGGTTTAGTTTTGGTTGTGAAGAGCTGCAGTGTTGGCGGATGAGCTCAAGTGGTTTTTTGCGGCGAGTGTGGCAAGAGGAATATGATAAAAACTCAACATGGTATCATAAGATAGAAGAGAAAAGATAATCGTTATAAAATGCATTGCATTTTTTGTACAAATTCGAGTTTTGTATAACCTTTTCGAATTCGGAATCGGTATCGGCTAGCTCGTAACATTATATCTTCAAGCCGAAAGTCAGGCTTGTCCATATCTGCCACAGTTTTCAGGGTATTATCTTCAATTCTTCTATACATCTAGAATACTTCATTGTTTGTAGATCCGCTAAATTTCACTTCGATCAGCCCATAAACACGGAAAATATAGCACAATGTATTGAACATGCAGCAGTAAGCTAACTTATGTTGGAAAAAATGCATTAAGCTGTCTCTTAAATTAGGCTGATCAAGTAGGACTGTTGAGTTGTGCGGTCGGCACAGGCATAAACAGGAAAGATCGGTACTTTTAACTCAGAATAAGCTCTCCCAATCTAGAAATATGATAAAAACTCAAGATGGTATCATAAGATAGAAGGGAAAAGATTTTCATGATAAAAATACATTAAACTTTTTATACAAATTCAGTATTATCTCGCTCTTTTCGAATTCGCCGCATTATTATTCGAAAAGTAGAAACAGAAATTGTCCTATAACTGCCACAGTTTTTATGATATTATCTTGAACACTTTGAATTCTTTATTGTTTACAGATTCGCCAAGTTTCACATCAATTAGCCCATAAACATGGCAAATAAGGAAGATTCTATTTAACGTGCGGCAGTTAGCCAACTTATTTCAGGGAAATATGCTGTATGCTTTTGAGCTGGCTCCTAAAATCGGCTGATCAAGTTGGGTTTTAGTTTTATGACAATCTGTTATAGCCAAATTAGGGTAGATGCCTACTTTCAGCTCAGTACTTGGTCCTCCTATCGATTTCTTAACACAAAACTAACTCCAAAACTGAAAGGGTTATCCTTAGGTAAAGCTTTTAGACTCCATCCAAATAATAACTCAATTTGTGGTTGTTTCATTAGCTTCATCAAGTCCCCGTGCCCCGTAGCCCTTGGGCTACCCTGGCGTACCCTCTTCATACGGTTGACCTCGCGTCAGCTCTGCTTGTTACGCTTGTTGTTTTCCGACTTTCATTGTTGTTGTCACCTGTTGTTGTTGTTGTTGTTGTTGTCGCTGTTGTTACCGTTAGCTGTCAAAGTCGCGCACTAATTGCAATTAGCATCAAATCTAGCCCCGACCTCCGATCCCAGCCCCAGACCCCAATTCCAAGCCCAAACCCCAATCCCAAACCCAATCCAAGCCCCAATTCCAGCCCAAAAACACAACACGCCTTGTGACCTTTTCTGCGCTTTGGCCATGTTAAGCACATGACTGATTGACTGTTTGATTGATTGCCTGATTGATTGATCGCCTGTTTAGCTGATTGATTAACTCTGATGGCACGCCAGAAGCTTTCAATTACCAATAACGCGCATTGTTTACCCCCCAAAAACAATAGCAACAACGACAACAACAACAACAACCAGGTGAGGCACCTGCTGTCCGCAAACAAGAGTTGCCACTTGTTAGCACCATTGTGGGCGTAATGGCTGCCCTTTTCTCGAACCGGTGGGCGTGGCCCTTAACGCTCAATTGATTTGTTTGCTTTATGGTGCGATTAAACAGGTAAAATTTATCGAATCGAGAACATTTCAACCTTCAATTGTTTACACAAAAATAACTTGACATGCCACACACATACCCTGGCATATGCCACGCCCACGGCCCCACAGCCCCACGGCCCACACACCGCCCGCTTTGGGTAGACTTGGGGTGGGCGCTTGTGTTGTTCGAAATGTTGCAACTTTTTAATAGCTCACAAGTGCATTGGGCGCCCGAAAGTCTACATCAGCATATTTATTTAAACAGTTTCTTCTTGTTTCCCCCACTTCCACGTGGGGTTGTTTGCTTTTGGTATACCCTGTAAAGTGCTAGTTGTGGACAAACAATGGGGTATATGGGCAGTGGCTTTGCGTAGGCAGATAAGGAGATAGGATAATAGGTATGTAGTAAGGTAGTGGTAGTTCTTTATTATTATTATTATGTGGCTATAACAACCCTATCGGGTCACAACCTGAAGCATCTTCCTCTGGCGAGGCTTTTTG
>JBANCY010000556.1:0-27545 GCA_037040045.1 Phorticella flavipennis | reverse complement strand
GAAGCAGAAATAGAGGAAAATAGAGCTTCAGGTTTTGACCCGAAAGGGTTGTTATGGCCATATAATAATAATAATGTTAGTACGATGTTTCGAGAAAAACACGGTGATAGATTGAAGTTGAGATAAAACTCAAATATTTTTTTGGACGGGCCGCTCTCATAAAGGTTCTATCTTCTACACTTTTATTTCAATTGTCTTGAAACTTTCAGAACATTTTATAGAGATTTTTTGTCAGAAAATTTCCCTTTTTAGTCGAAGTTAAAAGAGGTTAGCACCCTGTGAACTTGGTCAATGGTAGCGACAAAACTTCTATCAAAGACAACCATTCTGTTCTAACCTTTGAGAAGTGCTAAAGCTTGAAATAGTTTAAGTCTGCTAGAGGAGCTTCCCTCAGAAGCTACCAATTATAATTTTCAAGTCCTCCTCGAAAAACTCATGATGAAGTTATTATTATATTGTATAACAATTGTTTCTATACAATTCATAGAGTTAAAAGACATCTTTTTATGCCATTTTTAGAGCTTATGAGAACATTTTAAGCACCATCTGTGCTACCGACCTGGTTTCTAGCTGAGTATCTTGGGAAATAATTTGATATTATTCTCACCGTCCTAATGAAAATTTGTATGTGTTAATATCTATAACTAAGAAAGTTGAAAGTGAAATTTCGCAGCGTGGTAACACCCTGCCTAATGCCTTCTGAGCCCCCATGCGAGAGTACTCATTATGCAAGTCTGTTTTAGTCTGTTTTGAGGACTTGTTTCGATACTTTTGATCGGAGACAGCCTAAGACCCTAAGTGCGTTGTAGAATACAAAAGAAATGTCAACTTGAAAGCCCCAAAAACTTTTGCCGCCATTTTCAACTTGCTTTAAATGAAAATTTTGCCAAAAGCAACAACAACAACAACAACAAATGGAAAGTGGCACGCGTAAATTACTTAATCCGACTTAAGAAGTATTTTCATGTGACATACAAAGCCGGGTCGCACGGCCTCAGTTCCTGTTCCGCCTCCAACTCCAACGCCAACTCCGATGCCAACGCCAACTCCAGCTCCCGAATCGGTTGCGTGGCATCTTGCCAGGTAAGCAGAAGGAATCAACATTTTCACGGGGGCGTCGAGCTGCTCCGGCTGGACGTGGGGCACAGGGTGTTGGGTGTCGCTGGGTTTTTCCGAAAGTGGATGCCGTGTAAATGCCTGCACGTACTTTGGGCGCCGCCTTTGATCTAAATTACCAAACATTTTCAGGTATTTCGACTTTGAATGCCGAGCGCAACCCAAGACAACAACAAAACCAGCCAAAAGATGGAAAATGAAATAAAAGAAAAAATTCAAAATGCGCAGAAAAATATAATAGCGGGACTTAAAAGTTCAGGCTGTTGCCAGAATCCGTAAATACCCTTTAGATATATTGAGTATAATTCTTAACGAATTATTTCTGGAGTGAGTTTGCTGTGGCGCCAAACAAGTACTTTCCAATGGTTATGATATGATTGAAGTTGAGAAGTTTATTTTTAGAATTATGAAATGTTATGAACGCCTAGAGATAAATAGGTTGTGCTCTATAGAGTATAATTTTATTTTTTCATAGGGGCAACAGTAGAATATAGCGGCGCCAAGCAAGTATTTTTATTAACTGATCCGAATGATTTCATTGGTATGGAAGATATAAAAATTTATAATAAGCGGGAGTTCTTTAGATCTAAATAGTAAATAAAAGAAAATAAATCATCAATTTTATAGCTACTTTTTAACCCAATACTAAACCCAATGGTCAAAATTGTTCCAAAAATAATATGAAATTTAAGATTTGGACTTAAATAAAAGACTTATAATACTTGAAGAGAAGCATGGAAATTTAACTGGACTGAAGTACTAGAGATATCATTCTAGGATATAGAGATATCATTCTATTATAGTTGGTCTTAGCGCGTTCCATATTGATCTGCATCAGATTGTTGTGCCTTCACAGCATTAGATCATTGAGAACTATAGAAATTTAAACTGAACGGTTTTTTTTTTTCAAATTTTACTGTCGTTTATTCAAGTGATTCAAGTGATTCCCTATCACATCTAAAATTTGGGATTTGAATTCGGAACACTTTACCCCCTAAGCCCCAAAAGAGTGCCATGCGGCAAGTATTCATCTTTTTGAGCTCAAAAGGCACTTTAGAAAGAATTCTTTCAATAAATTTCATCCATTCTTTTAGGCATAAAACACTCAAGGCGGAACTATATTAGAGGCATACCTCTTTCAACTTCCTTTACAGGGTAAACAAGCTGAAATATCTTAAATGAAAATGTCAAATGAAAATAAAACGAACCCAAGAGGCGTTCAAGCCAGACATTGGGCATTCAGCAGTTGCCGAAGCTTGACAGTTAATCAGTAGCCGCATCGTAGAGCCCCTTACCAAAACGTCCGAAAAGCCAAGGAACCAAACAGCATGACCCCCTACCGACTGGCCCCCAGTCGAAAATTGCGCTGCTCGGCAATTACATCAAAAGGAAACTGTAAATGTTTCCAATGGGGGAGACGATGCTCGAAAAATTAACTAAATAGCTATTGGGTCGGTTATAGTATACCTCCCGGTGCCCCCACCGGTACCCCCCAGGTAACCCACCTGCAGCTGTCCGTTGAGTGAGCTACATGAAAAGTTACTTAAAAACCCAGAAAGAGCCCGCACCAAAAACTGTGCCACAAAACTGACCGAACCGACCGCCAGGTGGCAGACCCACTATAAAATTGTTTTCTGGTTTCCACACACATTTGATATATCCTGTAGTTGTGGAAAGTGTGACAAGCGGGGGTTGCATGAACTAAAGCAATACTTTGGCGATAGTTAAGACTGTTCTATGGAAAGTATGAATTTAGGAGATGAGATGATGATAGACTTTGTCTTAGGAAGAACCCTTTTCAAGTTCTCTTTTAGTTTTAAGAATTATATGTTAAAGTTACACTATCTTCGGTTTCAGAATATTTTCAGAAACTTTCACGTTAGACCTTTTCCCGGGAAGTTGCCTCCTTTTTGTGTCTTATTATTCCCACGTCAAACGATACTTTTACAAAATTTTTTTGGAAATGTAAATTTTGTACCCATTTCGACGATGACAAAATCTAATTTCTACTCCTAAACTATCACAAACCCTCATCTAGGGTATCTCTTTATATGCTTCTCTTAAATTGTTCAATTTTTACTTGTACTTTCTGTTTTTCATTAGAAGGAATTGCATTTTATAGCCCGCACAAGGTCATGACACAAACTCGGAAACACGCTGACAAAGATGGAAGATGGCGGTGGGCAGAGGGCGGAGGTAGACGGAATCGGTCCGTAAATGCCCGCAATTTAAGTAAATTGCTTCATTTTCAGTTTTTTCTTGTATATCTTTCGTATTTTTAATTCTATTTGTTTATTTTGCTTAGCTTTATCTTTTATCTTTTTTTATCCTGCCTCCCAAAAGTAGTATTTCTCAAGATTTCAATTCGTAAATATTTTCTCATTTAATTTTGATTTAATTAACTTTGAAAATTTTGTTTATTTTCTTAAATTTTTTATAGGTTGACATAAACCGGAATATTTATTTAGGTTACACATAACATTTAAGCTTTGAAGTGTGGCCCTAGACGGCTGAGCAGATAGTTTGAGGATGTTTGGGCTGAAGGAGAATACTAAGAGAATTAATTCGCTAAATTTTGATCTCTTGCCTAAAAAAGAAATTCATTTTTAAGTTCCGAATTTTTTGTCGGTTTATCTGTCCATCTGTATGTATGAAAACGGGTCCCTCAGCTTTTAGCTATCATAATGAAATTTAGTGCATATCATTCTTATGAATGTAGGCGGCAAATTTGTCGGTACCGGCCAGATCGGATCACCATAACATCTAACTAAAACTCGGTTTCGCCTACACTTCCCATGTTCTTATAGCAATTGCATTGAAATTGTACACAGTTTTTTGATTCCTTATTATATATCGCTCCACCCAATTTACTTAGGATCGGACCACTATATCATATTGCAGCCACATAAAAATTCAGGCTTGCCTACGCTTTTATGAAGTTGTGTTTTTTTTAATTTTACATTAAAATTTAAGACAATCTTGTTATTGTATACTGCCTATCCCACCATCGAATTTCAACAGGATCGGACAACTATTTCATATATATAACATAAAACAAAATGTAGATTTGGCCCATATTTCCCGTGATTTTTATGCAATTATATTTCAATTTGAGGCTCTTATGGGATTCTTTGTTATATATCGCTCAACAAAGTTTCGAAAGGATTAGTCTAATACATCATAGAGCTGCGATAGAACTAAATGTCGGTTTTGTCCATATTTCCAATGTTTTTCAAGCTATTGAACTAAAAGTTTAGACACTCTTAGGAGTCTTTCTTGTTTGCTTATCTTTGCCCAAATTTTAGAAGTTGTTCAAGCTATTGGATTGCTATTCTGCTCGCATTCCCCAAGCAGTCGCATTTTGCTTGAATTCTTAGATGCAATGAATCTTCTTGTAGAGTATTAAATCTTCCGCGTGCCGAAGATAATCCTTAATAACTGATTTTTTGTTAAGTGAATCTTAAAAGGGCTTTGTATATACCCAGGCATTGTCCAAGGAACCATGGCAATGCCCCTGCCCCTTGCCAAATTTCTTGCTCTTCCCCTCTGCTCCTCTGCCCTTGGTCCATGACCATTTGAATAAATAAATAATTAAAGTGCGCTCCGGTTTTAATATGCACACGGAGCAATTTAATATGCGCAAAGTGAACTACACAGTTGATGGACGATGCGACGCAGAGCAGCGGCACGCCATGGGTGGCACGTGGTGGTGGCAGAGGTGCTAGAGAGGCTGGTGGGGGCATCGGCCGGGGCATCTCAGGCTGGTATCGTGTGGCAGAACATACGCAGAAACATCCGTTTTGGGTCGGATTTGTGCTGATGATGCTTAAACAGGCTGGAACAGGGGGGACAGTGGCGCTGGAAGGGGCGTGGTAAGGACAGGCAGTGGGGCTGGGGCACGCTTAGCAAGTTAAAGAACTGCTTGAAATGCACAAGGCGAATGAATGGCCATTGGACATGCAGCCAAGTTGCCCAGTTGCCCAGTTGCCCAGTTGCCCAGTTGCCCAGTGTCCGCCCAGCCTCACATGATGTGACTGCCGCCTGACAGCTGACAGCAAAATAATTTCCGCTGACAATGCGGCACGCTTTGGCCAGAAAGAAAGCTGAAGTGGAAAGCACGCAATGGGACAGCAGCGGACAGTGGTGGCGGTGGCGGTGGCAGAGGCTTCGAGGGGGGCCCTTGGGAACGCCACTTGTAGCGACTCATTGGGAGGCCCAAACGCCCCTCGACGCCTCTGTGTATGCGTTCCGGCTTGAGAGTGTGCAAATGTGTAGCATACTTCCCGGCGCCATGCAATCCCCGGCAGCCATTATGCAAATCAAGCGAAAAGGCGATGCCAAAACATTTAAGCCGTTTTAGCACAACTGACCCCCCAACCTCCAACCCCCAATCCCCCACGCCCCTATGCCACTAGCCACGCCCCCTGCTCCAAAGTGCCATCCGCCTTTGTCGCTGTGCAAAATCTAATTTCCTCGGCATGCGATGCTGCAGTCGGGACACCTTTTTGCCAAAGATTTGCCCGATCTGGCGCGGAGCAGGGGCGTTGGAACAGGCTTTGGAGGATACATATGCTTTATCCCCGAGCGCGTATTTGCATGCATAATTCAGGTGCACACGGTACACGACAGACGAGTGTTTTGCCCAGGTGAAACCAAAGCACCTTTGGGTCACATGACGAATCTCAGTCCAAGACAAAGAAAAACTAGAACCAAATCTAATAAGACGACACACAAAGGAGTTGGGATGATAATACACTTGCATGTTTGGGGTTAAGTGGATCAGAGCTGAGTCGGAGTCGGCGTAGAGCTTGGGACTAACTGAAAGAGCAAAGCTCGTCGAAGTGACGATGGAAGCGACAGAGGAGGCAAAGAGCTGATTGTTCATTTTTCGCTGTATTATATTACGAGATGGATGCTTAGCTCACATGAAAGAAATTAATATAAAATTTTCAACAATGAAAAATTACGCTTTATCCAAGCCCAAAACGATATCACTAATGGGATTTGAAATGCAAAAATATTGATTTTTGAATATTTTCTGAAAGTTCCAAGACAATCGGCACATAAGTCTAAGGGATAAGCCCTTAGGAAGAGCGACCCGTCGAAAGATATATATGGGTTCTTTCCCAACTTCAATCTTTGACCTTGTTTTTCTCCAAAAGTCGTTTCCAAAGTCGGGGCTCACAATTTATCAGAAACTAGTGGAGCGATCGTATTCAAATCCACAGTCCTTCTGGATAGCATGTTCATCTCAACTGACAAAAACCAAATACCAAAATTCGACATAAAAATTTTATCAGAGTTATCTGAGATTTGTTTTTCATTGTCGATTCATTTGGTTGTGTTGTCATTTCCCATAATTTTCTGTGCTCAACAAAAAAAAAAAAAAAAAAATAGAGAAAACTTCAAAAGTAAGTAAAAACAAAAACCACAATGGAATTCCGTTGAAATTCAACCAATCTTCTATGCACCCAGCCATGGAGAGCAACCCGAGTCGTGGTAATAACCATGTTGGTAATGATGGCAACGGTGACAATATTAGGGATATTAATAATAATATCAAGGAGCCGATCTATCAGGTGCCACTGAACTACTATTATGGTGGGCCCAAGTGCATCTGCGATCGACCCCATAAGGTATACGAATGTAATCGTTGCCATAAGTTATTTCGTGGACGCCTCGCGGAAACTTGTGAAAGGCATCCGATCGATTTGTTCTGGATGGACTTACGTAAGTGCCCCTATTGCCAGGCACCCGCATCGGAGATCAGTGAATCTCTAGATTCTGAATAGATGGAAGCAATCTTTCCAAACTCACTGGTTTTTATTTCTACATTTGTAACTGCTTTCTATAGCAAGGACTATTTAATGTAAAGATCTAAAGGTCTGTTAAATACTTTAGAATGAGGTTATAAGTTTTTGTACCAGTTTGGAAAGCCTTAAAATATACTTTGATCTTATCTCAGCTGGAAGTGCTTCTGGATTCTGTAGGGCGTTTTTTTTCGGAGTGTATAGAATAAATTTTGAGTTCAGTGGACTTAAAGAGTTACGTGGGTTTTGAAATGTCATTAAGTCGTTTTATGCCTTGAATATTTTCTGAAAGTTTCCAGACAATCGGAATAAAAGCGTAGGAGATAGAATATTTGGTACAGCGGCCCGTCAAAAAAATATATATGAATTTGATTGTTAAGGTGTAGACTTTAAAGTATCTTTTCCAAGTTCGGTGCTCACGATTTCTCAGAAATTCTTGAAGCAATCTTATGCAAATTTTTAGCAGTTTTTCTGGATAGGATGACCTCATAATACCCCTTATGTATTTATATCATATAGTTTTTTTTATGTATTTTTTTTCAATTCTCTCAGCTTAAACAGCTGGTTTTGCGCTGGGTGCTGACATCAAGCTGCAGCTACATTCGGAAGTTAAAAAATGGGAAAAATATTCCCCATGGAAATATGAAAATGAAGGAAAAGCACAATGCAAAATATTGATCGATTTAGAGGATAATTAAAGAAATAATCAAAGGTTGAAAATCTAGCCAAAGTGAATGAACGAGGAGCTTCCTGTAGTCCTCCTCCTGCTCCTCCTCCTTCACCTCCTCCTGTTCCTCCTGCTCCATTTCCAACTCTTTCTCCTCCTCCTCCTCCTCCTCCTGCTACCACAGTGCTGCCACGTTTTTGGGAGCAACAAACTGTCTGTTGCAACATGAATGGTCACTGGGCTTGTGGGCGCTTGCGTGAAGTGGGGAGGGGGCAAGGGGGTTGTGGCACTTGTTGGCAGTCAAGTGGCAAGTGGCAAGTGGCGCCCCAACGCGAATCGCAGGGCAAACTAAACGACGCTAAAATAGTGCCAGCGGAGCAAAGTCCTGTGGCTACTGTCCAAACTGCCCCACGCCCTCTCCTCTACTGGGTACCCCCTTTCGGTGTGTGTGTGTGTGTGTATCTGTGTGTTGGTGTGTATCTGTGTGTGTGTGTGTGTGTGTGAGTCTAAAGCCAAACAATGAACCGCATCGTTTGCTCGTTTATTTGCTAACAAGTCTAAAATGAAATTAATTATAGTTACGCACAGTTGCCATGACCCACAGGCACACAAAAACCATGGACGTGGCTGGTTCTGGGTCTGGGTCTGGGAATGGGCGGTGGAGGCGTGGCTGTGGCAGTGGCAGTGGCAGTGGCAGAGGCATTGCTTTTGTTTTTGGTTCCTCTGCTTCTGGGGTTCTCCGGCTGCTTGGGCAACTGATAAATGGCAGACGCCGAGGCAAGTTAACTCAACTATTGCACGGTTTTTTAGGGGGTTTGGGGCTACGAGTGGGTCTTTTGGGGCTGGATGTACTTCTGGAGCAGATAGTGTCTGTCGCTATGTTATGTTATGTTAGTTCATGTGTTGTAAACAACCAAAGACAGTTAGGTAAGTGTGTGTGATAAGACATTGCTGTGGCTGATCTGGAGAAAATTGAAAGGAATTTCAGTTTCGAAGTTTTAGAAGTAGTTCAGTAAGGGATATCGGCGAGAGTACTGTTTTCTTTAAAGATAGTTTGATTCTGGGCAGAGTTGCATATATGAGACTTAGATAAAGTATCAAGTGTAACCTAAGTAATATATATTGTAGGCTGAAGAAAGCTGAGCCTTGACATTGCCTTCTTGAACCCAAAATATGGTTTACTTCGCGAGAATTTTGAGGATTTGAGAAATCCTGATATAACCAAAGTTCATCCTATTATATATTATTAGATAAAACCTTATAAAGAGCCGCACGTCAAAAGTAATATATGGGCTTATCCCAACTTCAATCTTTAACAGTGTTTTTTCCCAACGTCGTTTCCATAGTCGGTGTTCACGATTTCTCAGAAACTGGTCAGGTGATCTTATTCAAATTCGATTGATAGTCCTTCTGAATAACACATCCATCTCGATTCGACTAAAATACTTCATCATAGTTATCCGAGATTTCTTTTTCATTGTCGATTCGTTTGGTTGTGTTATCACTTTCCATTAATTTCTCATAATATTCTATCCTCAAAAAAGATAAATTGAGAAGTAAGTAAAAAGTAAAACCCCTTTGAATTCCGTTGACCAATCTCCTATGCACTCAGCCATGGAGAGCAACCATAGAAGTGGTAATAACCATGTTGGTAATGATGGTAACGGTGACAATGTTAGGGATATTAATAATAATATCAAGGAGCCGATCTATCAGGTGCCACTGAACTACTACTATGGTGGGCCCAAGTGCATCTGCGATAGACCCCATAAGGTATACGAATGTAATCGTTGCCATAAGTTATTTCGTGGACGCCTCGCAAAACCTTGTGAAAGGCATCCGATCGATTTGTTCTGGATGGACTTACGTCAGTGCCCCTACTGCCAGGCACCCGCATCGGAGATCAGTGAATCTCTAGATTCTGAATAGATGGAAGTAATCCTTCCAATCGTGAGAATAATACTCATGGGTTTTTATTTCTTTATTTGTAACAGCTTTCTTATAGCAAAGAGTAACCTGATCATACAGGAGAGCCAATTTTTAAGCGTGTTCGAGGCTTAATACTGAAAATTCCAAGCCCCTTCAGAATTTTAGAGAATTTAAATCGCCATAAGATAATATAATAAGGTAAGACATTGGTTGTAGGATAAATGGTCTCTTATGTAGGCAATGTATCTATAAGATGGAAAATGACAAAATTCAAGAGCAATTCGAAGCCGTCCATGAGATTTTCAGCCTTTAGAGGGCTAACCCATTTGAACTGCTTGTACAGGGTATCAGATTGCGCTAGACTGAAACATTCCTCGGCTTTTTGTGCTTGTACATTGCGTGTGGCTAAAAATAGCTCAGCTCAGCTCAGCTTGGCTCTTTCCGAAGTTGGAGCTAAAGTTGTAGCTGGAGCCGGAGCGTTGTATGGCTATGGCTAGGCTCTGGCACATTTGTAATCACGCCCAGATATCCTGTTGGCTTTTGGTTCTTGGGTGGCGGATGGAGTATGAAGGATGGGGTTTGGGGCTTGGGGCTTGGAGAGGAGGTCCTGTCTGTCGGCCCTGAACTTTTAATTAATGCATGCAAGTGCGTGCGGCAGCCGACAACATTGAAGGGCCACAAAAATGGTTTGTTTAAGCTTTTTGGCCGGAGAAACTTTTGTAGCCGTTTTCACGCAGCCAAAATGGCGTACAGGATGTGCCAAAAAGGCTAACATTCGTGCCGGGCGGGGGGGCGGTGGGGAGATGAGGAGGTGTGGTGCATGACTCTGCCACAACTTGGTTTTATAGTATCAAACGGCGGCATAATTTTGAGTTTCGAGTCTCGTTTGCCAGCCCCTTGTTTACTTTTTATATCAAAAACTTTTACGAGCTACAAAATATGCTCTCAGCCAGCCGAAGAGCAAACAAATGTGTGTCTGTCTGTGTGTGTGTGTGTGTGTGTGTGTGTGTGTGTGTGTGTGTGTCTTTTTTTTCCGAGCACTCGGAGAACTCCATGCCCAACGTGCTGCGTGCAGGCAAAATATAAATAAAAATCAAATTGATAGCCCCCTGCCCAGGCTGCGGCTTTGCCCGGTCTCGCAAAGGGGGAACAGGCAGAGGGTACGGGCTCTTTGTGGCTTTGTAGGTCAGCTCTTAAATCCGACCATTGGCATTATACGCACACCCACACCCACTCACCCACACACCCACACACACCCAATGTCTGGTCTAATGACGATTAACGTTCTCATAATTAATGCAGCCAAGTGTTGATTACACTGTCGTACACAGTTCGGTTCGGTACAGCGCCCCAGGGCTGGCCTCGAAATCAATGAAAATTTGGGCACACAATGTGCAAATGGGTGGCCATATTTTCTGCAAAGGAAAAGCCCCTTTTTGTTTGTTTACGGCAAAATATTGGAAAATGTATATTAAATATCATAAATTGCCCCGAGGGAATGTGAAATTATTGTGAAAAAGGCTTTGTTGTAGGAAGTTTTTAAAATTGTGGGAAGTGCTGGATTTATTGAGGTAACCCTACACTTCCGTTGGGCTAATTTTTTTGAGGAAATTTATGTAGCAGATTATAGAACATTTCTTACCCTGGCATAAATTGTTCTGGCTTTTTGGGCTCGTAGCTCAAATACTTATAAGATACAAGAGTATCTAAAACTATTTAGAAGATACAAATTATTTTTAAGTATTTGGAATAATTAAGAAAACACAAAAGTGTCTTAAAGAAACTGAATGTGTATGGAAGATAAAAAATATCTCAAAGCATTATCAAATATGGAAAAGATACGCAAGTATCTCAAAGTATTTAGATTACACAAAATTATATCAAATATTCTAAATGTATACAGAATATATAGGAAATCAAAGTATCTAAAAGAAAGAAATCAGGAAAGAAAAAATGATTTGGTATTGTACTTAAAGATATCTGAAACTTATGAGAGATTTCTACTGAAAAATTTCAAACTTTTTTGGAAAACGTTGAAAAAACACATGACTGAATGGCTGACAATTGGAAAGGAAGCGTTTCCATTCTGAAAGTATTGGCTATATATGCCTCTATGCCTCATGATCCCAACCAGAAACTAAGAGTACCATCTGTTAACAAAACCCAAGTCACGATAAGCCTACCTCCAGATCTAATCCATCTCAATCATTGCTTTTTCACACTCTGCAGATCCATCGATTGATGGATAGACTTGCTTTAAATTAAACTTTTATCATTAATTTTTCTACCCAGTTTTTATGACAGACAGTTCTTGACTCAAGGGAATTCTTTTTTCCCAAAATCTCAGTTAAGTTTTATGCAGACTCTTTGTTTTTAACCCTTGGTCGGCCATAAAAATAACTGAAATATTTGCAATCTAATGGCGTTTTAAGGTCACAGATAAATGATATGCAAAGAGCAGATAAAAAGGGCTACCAAGCCACGCCCCAAATAAAAAAAGGATGAGCCTTTGCGTGTTTTGGCCACATATTTCCACCTGAATTTTGCTCTTTTTTTTGCTCTTCTGTTGCCATTTTTATGGTTCATAAAGTTCGGTTTATTTTAGGGTTTTGTAAATGGCAAAGCGCCATCTGTTGTTGAAGGTAAAACAAAAATGAAACAGATTTGTTTTCTTTAGCATTTTTATTGTTTTATTATTATTTTGATGTTGCTGATTGTTATTATTTTTATTATTATTATTATTATTATTATCATTTGGCATGTTTCCAAATGTTGTTTTGGTTTTGATTGTGTATTTTGAAAAGGAATTTTGGGCTTATTTTCAGCTGAAAAAATATAACCCTACCAAAATCATATATTTTAAATCAGGTCCGAATCTTTGCAGCAAGCAAAACTTGATTTAGAGTACTATATTTCCTAAGTCTAGACTTTTTCGAAAATTTTATATTCCGAAACGAAAACCAAACAGGTAAAAAACATTCTTAAACATGCTTATAACAGCTTCTAGAGGCCCAAAACTGCTATAATATTCCAGTTATAATCAAAAGCTACGCAAAGGCTATCAAATCCCTAAGCTACTTACAACATCAATTGGAAATCGGCACGGAATATGGTATATGTGATCATTATTTTATATGATATATCATAATCTTTTGAAAGTATTTCGATAATGCTTGCGTGTTGTTGTTAATGATAAGCAAAATGTTGTTCCAGAGATGGGAATGGGTCGGCACCGACAGCTGCTCCATGATGAAAAACGCTTTGGGCCAAGAAAGTTGTTAACATAAAATGGCTCAGTGCACACACAAGACACACACAACATACCCAACACACACACCACACTCAACACACATACACGCAGTGTGCTTAGCAGCTTTGCTCTGATTTTTTATGCCTTCTTATGGCTTTTTTTTTGATACCCTCTAATCAGGATATATGTTTTAAGCCGAAATGGGTATGCCAAGTTGACGATATGATAAATGTTTCATATTAGCTGTTCTCTCTCGCAAATAGCTTTGAAATTTGTTACATATATTGTTTAAGATATAATCTAGTCAAATACAAAATTTTATTCACTCTTAAACTTAAGACAATTATGATATTTGTTCCTATCGTCTGCTGTAGGTAACTTAAGGCTTTGATATTTAATACATGTATAGTTAAAGATACAATCTACCAAAATCCAAATTTTCATACCTTTCGCTTTAGAAACACAAAAGTTATGCAAGAAAATAGAATCTAAACTCTTAACAACTCTGAAATTCGTTCATATTATCTGCTGTAGCTAGCATAATGTTCTGAAATTTTGTACACATATAGTCTAAGATAGTCGCTATCCAAACCCAACATTTCATTTTACACACTATAGAACTATAGAAGTTAAGCAAGTAAACGTAACAGCTAACTTTCTGTAGGGTATCTTTTGGTCTAGCTAGCATGTGTCTACAGCTTAGAGATTTGTTGTTATTTTGTGATTTTGTTGTTGTTGTTCGTTTTGACTGCTTTCATTATTGAAATGTTTTGCATCGCCGGCCGTAGAGCCGTACAGTGCCCCGGAGGGTGCGCTCTGCTTGGCAACTGTTGAGAATTTATGGCTCAATGTGACCGTCCCTCGTTCATTTTGATGCTGATTTTGATTTTGATTTTGATGCTGATTCTGATTCGGATTCTGGTTTTGGCATTTTCCTACCTTTTGCCTTTTACCTTTTAGTATTTTTTCCATTCTCCTCTTCTCCCTCTTCCTCCTCTTCCTCCTCTTCCACCTCTTCCACCTCTTCCACCTCTTATACCTCTTATTCGCTCTTTGCTGCTGTTAATAGCGCGCATCTGTCATTGCAATCGCTTTTCGGGCACATCAATTTCAGGCATCAGCGCATTTTATGCCCTCTTTATTTATAGTCAGAACTTAAGAACCCCCCTCTAAAAATCAGAAAAACTCACAACTCACAACTAAATCGGAAGGCCAAGGCATAAATTTCATGACATCAAAATCAGAACACAACAAATGCCAAGCAAAAATACCCTGTAAATTGAGTATTGAGGGGCAGTTTGAGGTAAAGATACACTGTAAATTGAGTACTGTGGGGCATTTTGAGATTAAGTATAGCTTGTAATAAAAACTACATACAACATATTTTAATCAAGACTTTCAATGTAAACATGGAACTGAGCCTTGAAGTAAAAGCTTTCTATAAAGGTAGGGAAGTGGCTAAATGTCTCTAGTTAATCATTCTCTGATCGCTAGATTTGCTTCAAAAATAAACATCATATACTGAAACTGAGAGAAACCTTGTTTCGTATGTTATTTTGATTAAGTTGGAAAGCACCTAGGAATTCCGAAGCTTTATCAAAGATAGAATTTTTTGATTATTGCAGGTAAAACGAAACGTATAACTTTTAAGAAGCCTAAAGAAAGGCTTTTCATGAAGCCTGAAAGCGTCTCGAAAGGCTTTAGTTTAGCTGGATGCGCAGAGATATATATATAAGTTATGGATTAAACTGTATAGTTCGTTGAAAGTCTACAGACTAACTCGAATTGAACCTTGATAGGAAACCGAAGGTGTCAATTAAGCATGGCTTTAAGAATTGTAAATTGACCTTTAAACTCTATGATACCATTAAATAAAGCTCAACAAAGATTTTTAATTTTTGATTTTGGATGATCGCAAGTCAAAAGCTTTGTTTAGTCTTATGAAAAACTTTAAAAGCCAAACCAGATTTATTTATTATATGGCCATAACAACCCTTTCGGGTCAAAACCTGAAGCCCTATTTTCCTCTATTTCAGCTTTCTTCACTGAAAAACTTATTTTTACGTGGGTGAATTTCAAATCCTTCGCCACAACCTAGTTTTTCTAGGAGGGTCATGCCTATTGACATGAGCGGGACTTGAACTCGCACCTCTTGTTTGGCGGGACAGTGCGCTATCCACTGGACCACCGAGGCCCCAAACCTGATTACAAATTAAAATTTTTCCGGTCGGAAAAGGTGCAATATAGGTTAAAAGCCATAGGGTGGAAAAGTTTCATTAAATTTGGGGCTATAAGAGCTTACTCGTAGCAAATAATGAATGCTATAGTCGGAAAAGCTTGTGATTTTATTAATCTTAAACATAAGTTTCAACGGCCAGAAAAGCTACTAAAATCACAGCAAAAGCTCCAAGCTGGAGCGTAACACTTAATGTAAGACATGGTCTGAAAAGTTTTTGCCTAGTTAGAACTTGTCAAGTGCGGCTGCTAGTTGCTTTTACAGGGTATGCAGCTAGTTGTGATTGCCGTGGCTTGTCCCGCATGCCACGTTGTGTTGTTTTTTTGCTTGGCTGCGCTGTGAAGTTATGGCAAACTTTTCATGTTTTGCAGCTTGCGTCCGCCGCAAGCCATTGCCAAAAGATGATGAAAGCCGAGCGGAGATGCGTGTAGGGTGTGCTCTTCGGCCTGGGATGGGGGATGGGGGATGGGGATGGGATGGATCGGGTGGACCCGGGTGGGAGATTCGGGAGGTGTGGTTAGTTGAGCTGCGGAAAATTGTGTATGAAACGCGGTTCACTGTGTGTGCTGTCAGCCTGCGGCATGTATGGCAAGTTGCGGCACGGTGGCAGGGGCTGTGCCAGTGGCATGGACATGGTCACAGGGATGGGAACAGGGAGGGGGTTGGGAACGGGGAGAGGATGGGGAAGTGCTCCTTAAGGTAAACAGAAGCGCAAATGTAATAAATATCCAAATTCAACTTAATGTGATTACTTTATTTCATGTGAATGTGCCCAGTCGGAATGTGGTTACAAATGGCTGCAAAACAAGTGAAACTGAGCTGAACGCAAGTTTCCCAACCACAGGAGATATGTTACGACATAATTATTAAAGAGTAGCCCCGGAAATATGACAAACGATATAGGAATTTCCTTCTGTTTGTTATTATACGAAAGACAAGGTTTTATTAAGCAGAAACTCAGGCTCAAGAGGGACAGAAGTCAGAGCTACAAAGGGAAATGCTATGCTGTCTTTCAAGTCCTGCAGGGGAACATCATCCATTAAATAACAGATTTAAGACATTTTATTGACTTGCCCAAACTATTTCAATAGACTTACAAGATCATAAATCGAAAGCTTATTATCAATCCTTATCAATCCTTTAAACGGATTTCAGAAAAAGTAGTAGCAGCTTTCCTCGATTCTTTCACCAGGAAAGGAAGCTAATTCTTGAAAAGTTTTCAAGTTATTTGGGCCCGCCCCATTACGTGAGTTCCTTAAACTGGGCGTCTATTATTATAAACTGCTGAAACTGAATAGGACTATCACGGGGGAGGTATACCGACGACAATTGACGTTTGAGCCAAGCGTTGCAAGAAAAACGTCCGAAATTTTCGGACAGACATGACAAAATAATTTTGCAGCACGAAATCGCACGACCAAACGTTAGTCGGCTCGTTGAAATTTACTTGGAAAGCCTTCGTATAGCCCAGAATTCGCTCCTTCTGATTACCATCTTTTTCTATGGATGGCACATGGCTTGACAGACCAGCGCTACATCTCTAACGAGGAAACAAAAAATAGGATCGATACATGGATCGCATCAAAAGAGAAACAATTCTTCCTAGCAGCTATCCGAAAATTGACAGAAAGTTGAAAAAGGAGGGGCTAGCGATGGGCACTTTTTGCCTAACAAATCCTCAAAGCTCGCAAAAAAACCCTTAAAACTAATTGCAACTCCAAATATGTTGTCTTTGGAAAATATTTAAGAAATTTTGCTTACTTTTGAAAAAGGCTGCAACAATTTGCCATATTTTCAAACTTCCTTTGTGGGATTTCAAATTCTTTTCTAACATTTCAAAGGCTACTTCAAAAGCGTTGAACAGCGTTGAATTTCCTGGGGAGCTTCTAAGGCCTTTGGCCTTAAAGTTAGTTTCAAAGTAAAAAATTTCTGCCTTTTTTGCCTCTTTAACATCGACTTACCCTCCCCCTTGTAAAAATATTTGCAGATACGCCCGAGGATTTAGGCAAAGCAAGTAGCAAGGGGAAGAGGAAGAGGAAGAGCAAGAGATACCCTGAGATTTTCTCTTGTTGTCCTGTTTTTGCGGTCTGATTAGCTTCATCATTATTATTATTATTATTATTATAATTTTTATTATTATGCATTGCAGGTTTCTCATTTTGTTGTTGTTGTTGGGCAAATCCAAGTTTTTCAAGTTTGGCAAAAGTTTTGTGCTTTCAAGTAAATTTTATTCCCATCTTTTTTCGATTTTTCCTCCGATTTTTTTGTGCGTTTTTGTTGGGACGTCAAGTGACGTGGCACAAATTGTTGTTGAAGCGGAGGAGGCGTTGTATTTATTTATGGAAAAACCGGAGAAAGGAAAATTTTCGTGTGCCAAACGACAATAAAAGTTAACAAAATTCAATTTTTCTTGCTTGATAATAATTTTCGAGGATTTTTTATTATTATTATTATTATTAAATTTCGTCAGCCAGCGATGGATAAAATGGGTGCCGGACGTGATAGGGAGCATGTTATAGTCAGCTTTCGCCTGGAGGAATACCGAGATCCGGTGACCAATGACACCGAGGTGATTGCCATGCAACCGAGCGACAGCCTGCCCCGCATCGAGCCCGTCAGCTACAAGCACGAGGAGCGGGTCTATCAGCTCTACGTCTGTGATTGCCAGGGCAAGCTTTTGCGACGGCTGCCCTTCCTGGAGAGCGACTACCGGGCGGCGTTCCAGAACTCGATACGCATGTTCAAGAACGCACTGCCGCAGCCCAAGCGCAGGAAGCCCGAGGCGGGTGATGATTTTTCCATTTAGGGGGGAACTTCCAAGTGGTATTCGAAATTCGGCGTGAATCCAAAAGGCAGATGGATGCCTTTAAGATACCCTAAATTTTTTTAAACCAGCGTTGATGGGTGCCTTACAAATATCCAAAATTTTACTTGTGGCCTTCCTTTGGACTTGTCCGCAAGTTGGGTTCCTCCGAAATTCCCCAAATTTTAGTTTTAATCAATGTTTTGACGTCTGATAACACGTACACCTATGCTAAGCATTTCCTAAATTCTCTCGAGCAAAACATAGACAAATTTTGAACCATCAATTTGGGCAGAAAACCCATTTAAGCTGCCCGCAAGATGGGTGCCTCCTGAGGCTGATACACTATACCTATGTATGTCCAAACCGAGAGATAATAAATTAAATGTTGATCTAGTCATAAAGCCATATCAGCTCAGGTTATTGCCATATCTCCACTCTCCTCCCAAAAAACAGCTTATCTGGGGCGTGGCATGGGCGTGGCAGGACAAAGCTTTCGATGCGAGCTGCAAATGCCCCTTTGATGTTGGCCTCGTCACGGTTCATTTGCAAGCCAACTGACAATACCTGACGTTTTCATCCTTTTCATCCTTTTTCGTTCCGGCTAAGCTCTCTACTTACGCAACCCGCAGCGGCCACGCCCACGCCCACGCCCACTAGCCCGTGTCCACGCCTCCCGCCCACCTGCCAGCTGTCGGCATGTTTATGCATATTCTCCTTCTTTGGCATTATTTTTTCGCTGTCCATTTGGCAGTTTAAACAATTGGAGAAGAAGCAGCAGCAGCAGCAGGTGTGCAGGAGGCGTGTCAACGCCCACTTGACGACTGCCCGATATAATTTATGCCCCGGCCAGATTGATGGACCCCACGGATTAGGTAGGCATTGAACGTTGACAGGAAATATAAAACGGAAATTTGTTTAAGAAAATTGTGGAAAAGAGCCAAGTTGAGCCAAGATGGAGGAGGCGGTGGTGGAGGCGGTGGCGGTGTCGGGCCGATCAGGTGATATCCTGTTAGTGTTAGTAATCGATAATTTATGCTACTATCCATCATGATAAACGGTTATGAAACGGTTAAAATGCTATTTGCCACGGGCTTGACAAGCAGTTGAGTCGTGCTACGGCATACATTAAAAAGCTTAAGACACGATTAACGGTTATTGAAGAGGTTATAAAACGGTTACGCAAGAGTTATTAGCTTACTGCAAAGTGGGTTTTCAATAAGTATGAACTGTTTTGGAATAAGTCTTGGGCAGTGCTGGTGAAATGGGAAAGTGAAGATGGAGCTAAATTGGAACTCGAAAGTGAATTAATCGTAATAAACTTGAAATACTGTCGAATCGGTTATGAAACGGTTTTGTATCGGATATGAAACGGTTATGCAAGAACTATGTGCTTTGTGAATAAACATAAATGTTGTGAATCACAATCAACTTTTGGAATCGGTTATCAATATAGTTTTGTGCTAAAAGCCAAATACATAGGCACAGTCGGTAAGAAACGGTTATAGGTGAACCGGTTAGTTGAAAGCACTGCGAGCTTGTAGTCTAATTAGAATTTAGTATGCTTTCTTCTACTTTTTTACGAAACGGTTATGAATCTAACTGCAGGCAGACACATTAAAAAGGGTTTTACAACTTGTAAAATTTTTAACCCACATGTAACATTTCCATCCACATGGTAAATGAAAAAACAAAACTTTAGTTTCCAACTCGAATTTTATGGGACACAGGTCGAGGCTAAAAAGTTATTGAAACACATTTTGGGTATTTTGAGTTTGGCTTGAAAATGATATTTAGCTTAATACAAAGTAACTGGCGTGTCCCTGAGGCACTTTTACTTAAGTTTTGACCGTATTAGAGGGCTTTTAATACTTTTAGGACAGTGGCGGCAGTTGCAGGGGGGCAATTTTTATGATTGTGAACGGTTGTTATAGCCTATAAGTAAAATTTAAATTTTGAGATTTGTTGGACTGTTTGATACCCTGTAAATCTGGAGAAGAGGTTTTCAAGTAAGTTAAGTTACTTTCGCAAATTCTGAAGGATATGTTTTTGGGTGCCCTTTTAATACATTTCCAGCTACTCCATTGGCTTTTACACAGGTTTCTAACAGGACACAGAGCTATAGCTAAATTGTTATAGGCCAATTCTCAACTGGCTTTTGGTAGAGTTAATTTTTTGAGACTTTGGAACTGGTAAATGGGAACTTGTAACTGGGAACTGGTGACTCGGGACGCTCAATTACAAAAGTTTTGCCAACAAACTCGGCCAAAGTTAATAACATTTATCGTAAGCCATAAAGCATATCATATGTGTGCGCCTACGAGTATCTCCTTCTGTCCGCCTGAACGTCTCTCCGTCTCTCCGTCTGTCCTTCTGTCCTTCTGCCCAAAACTTATTGCAACAAGTTTAACCTCTTCTTCTTCTTCATCCTCGTCTGCTTCTTCTGTTTTGTTGTATTTCGCTTGGTATATCCGGTTTCCGCTGGGGATCTATTGCTGCAAAGCCCGTCGATTTGACTTGCCGGGGCGTAGAGTGACCGAGGGCGTAGTGGGCGTGGCAGCGTGGGCGCACACACTTGCTTAATAGTTGAGCAATTCGTTTAAGTTCTTTTTTTTTGCCAGACCCGTGAGAATTCGCCTGCTGCTGCTTGTTGCATGTGCCATGTGGCATGTGGCGCTTGTGGTGCGTCTCGGGGCACTTGGCTCGAGTTGAACCTGCTGCCATTGGGCTAATTGGAACTTGTAAAATTCTTCTGGAAAGTTGTGTTTAAGGAGCCAACAAGTTGGAGAATTTGAAGAATTGCTGGCAGCTGCTGGATCCGGAGAAGGAAATCAAAGCATATAGAGAGCTTTCTAAGGGGTTGCATGGGGTTTGAAATGTCAGAAACTCGATTTTTTAAGTACTTTAATATATCTGGAATATTTCCTAAAAGTTTCAAGACAAGCGGCATAAAAGTGTATGAGATAGTACCTTGGGAAGAGCGGCAAAGAGTATCGGTTTATCCCAACTTCAATCTTTGACCATGTTTTCCTCCAAATTTTGTTTCCAAAGTCGTTGGTCACGATTGAAGCGGACTTATTCAAATTTAATTCATAGTCCCCCTGATAGGAATACCTTCTCAACTAGAAAAAATAAAATCTAACAGAAATTCGACTTTAAAATTTTATCAGAGCTACCAAAGATTTGCTTTTCATTGTCGATTCGTTTGGTTGTTTAGTCACATTCTAATCAGTTCCTATAATTTTCTTTGCTCGAAACAAAAAGAAAAAACTTGAGAAGTAAGTAAAAAGTAAAGCCCAATCGGAATCCCGTTGAAATTCAACCAATCTCCTATGCACTCAGCCATGCCAAGCAGGACTCGTGCAGCTCGCAATCGCAGATATGGTAATAAACCTCTTCTTAAGGCTGGTAACGATGGTACCAAGGATAAGGCACCGACCAATGAAGTTCCACCGGATCACAAGGGTGTTGTGTCCGAGTGCGTCTGCGATCGTCCTCATAAGGTATACGAATGTAATCGTTGCCATCAATTATTTCGTGGGCGTCTCGCGGAACCTTGTTTAGAACATCCGAAAGATATCTTCTTAATGGACTTCCGCCAGTGCCCCTACTGTCTGGCACCCACATCGGAGATCAGCGAATCTAAGTTGACTGTGCCAGAATACCGCCGCATTATGGATGGTCCACCGCCAAGTGACAGTGATTGGTAACTGATTATAATGTGGTTTTGGGAAAATGAATATATTAAAGCAGTCGGCAATTGATAGATGGAAGCTATCCATTTAATCTTGAAAATAATGCTCATGGGTCTTCATTTCTTTTACTATTTCTTTTATTATTTATCCTCCATACCAATATTCCCTTGGAATCAGATTATAAAAATACTTGTTTGGCACCTCTGCATTCTCCCGTTGCCTCCAAGGAAAGCCTAAAACTTAACTTCACATAGCACAACAGATCTTATTTTAGCTAGAAGTGCTGCTGGGTTCTTTTGGGTGTTTTCGGGTTTCTCGAAGCGTATAGAATAGTTCAGGAGACTTTGTTAGGGGTTACAAGGAGTTTTAAGTATCAAATGCCTACTTTCAATACTTGCGATACTTGCAATACATCACCGGCTACTATAGCAAATAAGCTTTAACCTACTTAACTTGAACTTAAAATTTGCTTTACAAACATCATATTGAAGTCCATAACTTAAGAGGTTGTTGTTGTCAATAAGCTTGTATTGTAACTAGGCAAACATAAAAGCAACATATCAATCGAGGGAAAAAAGAAAAATCGAAATCGAAATAGAAAGAAAATTTTCATTTCGCACTGTGCGAACACGGGAAAACACTTAAATGCTCATTCACGGCTCAGCGAGCAAAGGAAAGCATTGCAAATGCCTACATGAAAATGCCGGACACGGACCCTATATATGTATTTATAGTATTGACCAAAGAAAAGCAAAAGTAACATATAAATGGAAAGCGAAACAAATAAGTTTTCATTCTAGTTCCCATGGAGGTTCTGAAATACCCGTGGAATTGTTAAGTAGGATCAACAGCACCTTTTGCAATTAGCTATTCGATATGAGTTTTCTGTACAAAAATGCATAACTAGCCAAGTGTTCAACTGCTAGATACCCTGTAATTATATTTGAAGAGTATTTTGTTGCACTTTGGCATTTATTTCATAGATATCTTAGTAAATTTTTAGTGGCTTCAAATTAAATTTGTTGCTGAACAGCCTACATACCCTATGGTACTGTCTACCCTATTTTATTAAATACCCTAAGCACTTTTAATAATGTTTATAAAACGCTTTCACTTCACATTTCAAAGCTGTTTGTGCTAAATTTGCTTTCAAGTGTGCTCATTATTGTAACAAATTTGTTACTCCATATCAGAATTTCCCTGCGATTTGTGCTTTGTGGGGTGTTTGTGATGGCAATGCTCTAGCTAACCGAACGTGTCCGAAGTGGCTTGGTTCGAAAGTGGCAGCTTGGACATAGAAGACGAAGAACGACCGGAAACACCACCTCAATTTGACGATGAAGAATTGGAGATATAACTCTATGAAGACTCGTCTCGAACGCGAGAGGAACTTGCAGAATCGTTTGGAGTCACTCAACCAGCCATTTGCAATCATTTGAAATCAATGGGAATGATTCAGAAGGTTGGAAATTGGGTGTCATACGAACTGAAGCCTACAGACTTCGATCAGAACGACCGGGGAGGTATACCAAAGACAATTGACGAGTTCGAGCTGAGCATTGCAAGAAAAATGGCCGCAATTTTCGGATATATATAACATTTTGCATCACAGTCGGGTCGTTACTTCGAAACACTTCGTTGGGAAGTCCTAACCCACCCGCCGTATAGCCCAGATATTGCTAGTTCTGATTACCATCTTTTCCGATCGATGGCTCATGGCTTTGCTGACCAGGACTTCATCTCTTACGAGGAAACAAAGCTGTTCTTTCGAACAGCTATCCGAAAATTGACAGAAAAATGGGAAAAAGTAGTGGCTAGCGATGGACGATACTCTTTATAATCGATTTGTGATATATAATATTATATGGATTTTCTCGTTTCATTAAATACAAACTTATTATAAACAATATGATGCTTTTTGAGTATCGATAGTACTATCGTCGACTAATGCGGATCTTGAAGTTTATATTGTAAGCTATCAAATGTCGGCGTGCTTAGTCTTTCTTTAACATTTTATGAAGGGCATGAGTTGTCTTCGACTGAACTCAACAACAATCTATTGTTATCTATACTTATAAAGACGTATTATAGGGTATATATAGTATATATAGCGCACAGCGGCTTTGATTACACACTTGATGGTCAAATATTTTTGGCAATTGAGGCAAATGTAGTATCAGTATTACAACATTTACTGCCCTGCCCTGCCCTGCCCTGCCCTGTGTCCCTTGCCCTTTGCCAATTGGCATTTTCCATTTTCCATTTTCCGAACTGCAGAGCTCATTGAGGGCTTTATTAGCGCCGAATTGTGCACAACTTTCACGACTGACTGAACATGAAAAGACGATTGAAATGTCGTGGCTACTGTCAAGGAAATCGAATAGCTGCTCCTCAACTAGGGGTTAGGAGGGGTCTAGAAGTGGGCTAGGAGGGTTCTAAGAGGGGTCTCTGAGGGGGGCTAGGGGCCTATGTTTAATATGCAAAAGGCAGTCGTGTATAAAAATAATGTTACACGTTAATAAACACGCACAGATCTGGGCCTGGGCCTAGGTAAATAAACAGACATTGAGTGCCTGTCGGAGCTGGAAGTGGAGCTGGAGCTGGGACAACTCGGGAAGCAGGATATACCCTGGAGTGGGTGTTCGGCAGTCGATAGTACTGAAGTGTAACAAATCTTTTGTGCGTTCCCCGATGTGACAGGGCGTTGCCCGTTGTCAACGCGGCGTATGCGTAATATCTGATGGAATCCCCCAGTGTTTGCCCAAACGATTAACATCACATCATAATCATTTATTTATCAATTGTTCCCACACAGTCGATTGATTCGATTGATTCCGTTTAACAACAAAAGCAAAAAATAAACGAAAATTTTAACATATTTGCACAATTGAAACGACAAACGGTTCTGTCAATAAACATTTATTTTATTACAATTTCAAATGTGCAAAACAGGGAAAATTGTGGATTAAAAGTCGTGCCAATTGCACAGATCTATCATTATGCATTATATTTATGTGAAATTAGCTTACATGGAATTTGAATGGAATTAGAGCAATTTTGGGTATACAGAAAGAGCAGGTGTTTGAGGAAAAAGGGGACACGATTTAAGTGCCGAGCTTATGATATTTTAATGGATTCATAATACAAGGAAAGTAGAATTTTTTTTTTTTTGGAAATTTTTAGCTGTTTTGAACTCATTTTGAGGTCGCTGATTTCACTAAAGTGTTTTCTATCAGCTCGACTTTTCGAGATATAGATTTTGTTTGTATTCAAAATTAGGGCCCTTGCACTACATAAATTGCAATGACTAGATAAAGTTTCACTATACTCCGTGAAAAATTGCATATATGGGCATATTTCCGATTCTCATAACATGGCTATAACTGAACCGATTTTGACTTGTTATAACATTTTGTTCATGATTTTTGATTCCAATTCGTTCCTCACTCAAAATTTATTGATTCCGTGAAAATAATTTTTTGGAGTTTTTTGGATTTTGAGGTAAGGGTCCCCCCTGTGTTTCCAAAAAATTTTGAAAAATAAAAACTCAAAATTTTAGCTTTTTTCCATTTCTGTGGTCAAAATTAGCATAAAAAACTACTTTGAAACTTCCGCAAGTGAGTTTCATTTTTCACCCAAAAATCGGCCACAAATCGTGTAAAATTTTAACATGTAAAGTGAAAACTGTCATATAGAGGCATATTTCAATCTATCATAACTTGGTCAAAACTGCACCGATTTTGACTTGTTATACCATTTTGTTCATGATTTTTCATTCCAAGATTAGCATTAAAAACAACTTTAAAACTTCCGCAAATGAGTTTCATTCCAAATAATCGGCCTGAAATCGATTCCAATGACTGAAATTTGCAATGATATTGTTCTGGAATATAATATGTGTTATAATATAATATAATCTGTTACAAAATGGCTGAGCCAATTGTGCTCGAACTGTACTGAGACACAATGAAGATGGTGGCCACAGTTAAGCAAAATGGCGCTGAGGCTGCGCTGTGCCTATGGAAAATCAAATTAAAGCACTAATTTGGAAGCTGAAATCTGCAGTTGATGTGTGTGTGTGCTCGTGTGTGTGTGGCAACGTGTGTGTGTGTGTGTGTGCGTGTGTGTGTGTGTTTTGAATATTAAACAAATTTTCATTAGCGTCGCCTGACAAAACCCACTTGAAAATGTTGTTGATGACCAGCCAAGTGAGCATTGTCCTAGAGGCAGGCTGGGAGAGCGCTTGGGTCCTCGGGTCCTCAGGTCGCCAGGTCCTGGCGCAGGGCAGACCGAGGGGGCAGAGAAGAGAGGACGCGCTCGTGATTTGGTCTGAAGTGGGACATCAAGTGCTACGTTGGCCCGTTAGCGGCTCCGGCTTCAAGTCAAGTGGGACGCACAGAGAATTCACAAAATTTCCGACTGCCTACAAAGTGAAAGAGATGACAGTCGGAGCAGTCTGAGAGGGTGGAGAGGGGGTAGGAGGTAGTGGGTCTAGGCAGGACGAGTCGGGGGGCTTAGAAGCAACTAGGGGGTTCTTTAGAGTGCAAACAAATGTCAGCTCGCAGCGCATATGAATGCATTTTAATGGTTCCACAGCGTCGAAGGAAAATGAAAAACTGCAGCAATTACTGTGAATGGAAAACGCGCAAGTTTTGGTTTTTCGTTTTTCGTTTTTCGTTTTCTTCTTGCTTTTCCGTTCTTTTGATTTTTTTTTTCAGTATGACATGCGTACGCCGGACAAATGCAGATAAATGCCATTAAAGTCTCACTCAATGTCAGGTTCGCCCACTTTAAGCGCCGGCAGCAGCAGCAGCAGCTGGATTGGTCTTTGCTTTAAAAAGAATATATATCCTTGCCCTCAGCGCAAGGATATATATATATATAGAGGGGGGGAGGGGCGTGACTGAAGGACATGCAGGACAAAAAGGACGCAAGCCCAGTAAAATGCTACTTTTTGTTGCTATTTTACGAGCGCTTAAATTGCACGCATTGTAAATGCCAACCACATGCTGAGCTCAACTGAGCCAAACCGACGGACCGCCAGACGGACAGACAGACGGACAGACAGACAGACAGACCTATCTGAAGGCAAGACGATAAAGATAGAGACATATGTACATATGTTTACGTTCCACAGTTAAAATAATCGAAGCAAAATGCTAAAGTAAATACATTGTTGTAAGCTACTTAAATGCAGATTTCCCAGCACTGTTTTCACAGTTTTCAAACACTGTTCTGACAGTTCTGACAGAAGTAAAGATTATTATGCTGCTTGACAACTACTTTCAGCTCGATTGAAGCGTATTCTGCCTGGATTTTTCAGCTCACAAGACTTGAAATATGCAAATCAAGTTGTATACCAAATTTAAGCATTTTAAGTCTAACAGTTCCTGAGTTTAAGAAGAACGACAACTAACTTGCATTTTATATATCTTCAGAACAAGATTTTTTTGTCCCAATATGTCTATATAACTGGGTTGCTTAACAGTCGCTTAGTTCCTGAGCTGCAAATCTTCTAGGAGTTTTCAAATGTCAAAAAATCTTTATCTTTTAAGTAGTATGTAGATAGAACCTTAGGAAGAGCGGCCCATTAAAAAAGGTATATAGGTTTTATTCCAAATTCAATCGTTGACATTGCTTGCCTCCAAACTTCGTTTCCAAAGCCGCTGGTCACGATTTCTCAGAAACTAGCTAAGCGATCTTATACCAATTCCATTCAGAGTTCCCCTGACCTTCCCAAGTACCAAAAAAAAATCACTAACAAAAATTCGATTTGAATATCTTATCAGAGTTAGCCGAGATTTGTTTTTCATAGCCGATTCGTATGGTTGTGTAGTCACTTTACAATCATTTCCCATAATAATCTGTGCTCAAAAAAAAAAAAGAGAAAAACTTGAGAAGTAAGTAAAAAGTAATACCCCATTGGAATTCCGTTGAAATTCAACCAATCTCCTATGCACTTAGCCATGCCAAGCAGGACTCGTGCAGCTCGCAATTTCAGACGTAGTTATAACCGTTTTGGTACTACTGGTTACGGTT